>JAZHYW010018978.1:0-142089 GCA_037355805.1 Ixodes ricinus | reverse complement strand
CAAATTTCGTTGAAGTATCCCTTTAAAGGGATACTTCAACGAAACTGAAATATTCCCGTCGTGTTCATTCCCGTCGTGTTTGATATATATATATATATATATATATATATATATATATATATATATATATATTTTTACGTAAACGCGCGACGTTCGCGAGAGCCGATATTTTTTGAAAAGCACTTTAAAACTTTGCCGTTCTTTCTTGCCTCAATTTACTTATTCAGCTCAGATCTCTCTCGCAGAAGACGCGACTGCGTAAAAGAATGCACTTCTATACTTTGTCGCACCTTACTCTGTTTCATGCTTAGCGTGCAACGCTGTCAAAGCTACTGGCGCGAGCGTAGGGCTTGATCTCGTTGATCATTTGCACGAGTTCTCGCGCAAACAAAACCATAGATGAAGCCACGCGCTCGCGCCAGTATGCTGGCAGTGTTGCACGCTAAGTATGAAACGGCAGTATAGGATGGAGTGGGATGGAGTAATTGCGAAGACTGTGCAAGCGCGAGCGGATAACCTCGACTGCCTTGACTGGAGCACTCGCTTCACGGGCGCTCGTGCAGCCGCTTGAAGCTTCGTCCAAAGCCACTATCTGGTACTTTTAGCATGTGCGGCTAACAATAGTCAAGGGGAGACCAAGTAAAAAAATTGCGGTGGCTTAGCTCGGCTATGCCAGGATATACGTAGCGTGAGCTTATGCGCACAAAATGAGAGGCGCTATCAAGCAGCTCCGGTGCAGCGTCAGACTTGGCTACTGCGCAACGGAGGCACACGGCTGGACACGCGGCGGCGCCAGTGCGTCTGCCGCGGCTATGACGTCACTCCTCTGGAATGCGAAGACCGGCGACGCGCGCGCGGTGGCGGTAGAGCCCGCGGCGGTGGCGGCTCCGGCACGCCAGCTGTGCGCCGTGTGACGTCACTGCTCCTCGCGCTTGCGCAGATTGGCGAGGGCGCGCGCTGGCAGCGGTGCCCGCGGCGACGGCGGCTCCGCCCGCCAGCTGTGCGCCGTGTGACGTCACTGCTCCTCGCGCTTGCGCAGATTGGCGAGGCGCGCGGCTGGCAGCGGTGCCCGCGGCGACGGCAGCTCCGCCCACCAGCTGTGCGCCGTGTGACGTCACTGCTCCTCGCGCTTGCGCAGCACGGAGTATGGCTCATTATGAGAGCCACGCGAAACTGCTCAACCTCGGCCAGTGTAGCTAACGCTACAAAACTCCGCCTCACCTCAGGACGCAGCGAAGGTAGCGCGCAGCACGCGGCTGCAAGAACATCGAGCTGTGCGAGATCACGCCGCCCATTGCAGCAGTAGAACTACGAGCTCGCGCTGAGTGCTTTCTTCGCTCGGGCGCAAGCCGAGCTTTGGGCCGGCCTAATTTCCAGCGTTCGAGCATGCTGAAATGCGCGCGTTTCACCTGCTTTCCAGGCTGCAAACATGTCATGCTGGGATGGGAATTTAAAAAGGTTGGAATGCTGTGGGCTTTTTTTTTTTTGTGAACTTCGCCGTTCGCTTTTCACCCGTTCCACGAGACACCTGTTATATACTCAGCGGTACTAATTTACGCATTTTCCACATGCTGTCTCTTGCATTTGTGGGCTCAACTTTGAGGAATTGTTTCAATTTTAAAGGCAATGGATTTACGCGCATATTTTATGTGTCACTGGAATTTAAGCGAAGAAACTAGTATTTTCCAATTCTGAAATAATTGATGTTAAACCAATAGATAAGTGAGCTCATTTGTTGCGTGAATGAATTAATTATCATAATAATAAACAACACAATGGACGATAGAAATGCGCATAAATAAAAGAAGGAGATCGTGTGAAAGTTATAGCTACTCAGATGTAGTGAGGTGCAAACACAACATAATGAGCACACAGAGTTCTATGTTTAATTCGTACAGGGACGCGCTCACAGCTACTCTGCGCCATTGAGTCACGGGGCTCAAAAACGAGCGTCACGCGTTTGGCCTTGGAGTGCCTTGAACCAACACCTCCTAGAAGACAAGGCCGTAGTGCACTTCTCGTGACGTCGCGAAGGAAGGCCATCGGGGGCGCGCGTCGAAGCGAAGGCAACGCGCGTGGATCGAACGTCGTAACGCGCTTTTCGTCACATACGCGCGTCTTATTGGCTAAAATGAAAGCTGCACATAGCAAGGGGTCTGAAAACATTTTATCACACGGGCAAAATATTACACCGCTAAATAATCGGTATGAAATGGCACGATGTAGGCGTATAAAAAGAAAACATTGAGTCACGCAATTATTACGGTAGGAATAAATATTCTACACAGAAATACTTCGACAAAATGGCGAGACAGACAGTGATCGGACACAGCAAAACAGATCACAGTTAAAAATCAGGTAGACGTAGTCAACGCGGACACGGCTAGACAAGTGTCACTTACGATCATGTAAGCAATCTTATCACGTGCAGTGACTGAATTCTTGCATCATGCCCAGGCCACATGACAAAAGTAATGTAATTTCGATTGAATGACATTGTGGGGTCAACATATCAGCTTGCGACGCTCGTATAACCACTCAAGACCGCGAGCTGATTAAGTCCCGTATTATTTAATGAAAATATATTAACTTTTCCGTGTGGCAGGGTACTAAACTTACTAATTACAGTCAAGTAATTTACTTCTCCCTATGGGCTCGAGCTGCCTTAGAACAAAATATCTTATTTTTTATGCAATAATACTATTACCTTAATACACTTAAGATTCTAGTATAAAAGCAGTAAAGGCAATAAAATAGCATTAGTATTAACAAACACATAGGCACAAACAACGCACTTTGTATAATCGCACAAACTTGTTATTCACCTTCCAGTGAAAACTACAATATTACCACGCATATTTACAAATGTCAACGCAACCGCACACGGAATAACGACGAACAAAACGCCATTCTGTCACGAAAAACAAAAACAAAAAAAGGCAATTTGACTGCAGCACTTTACTCGCGTCACGTGACCTGAAAGCCCGTAAATAAGTTGTTTCTCACGTGTCCCGATCCGACCGTATCCATACGTCCCACAATATCAATGGCGAAAACATTTGAACACGAACTTTAAGTCTCTCTCTGTCGAAAGAGAGGTCTTTCGATAATCGACCAGTGTCATCGTTGGCTGGTTGCCACACAGGTCACTCAAACCGTAGCAGGACTTGTTCCGTGAATCAACGTAAATTCCGTAGTATCAAGCGACCACAAAAGAAAAACTAACCGAGACTACGGTGACGACCAAGAAACAACGGCAAGAATCAAAACCACACACACACACACACACACACACACACACACACACACACACACAAACACACAGACACACACACACACACACACACACACACACACACACACACACACACACACACACACACACACACACACACACACACACACACACGCATACACACAGACACACGAGAGCAGCGGGCGGCAGCAGTGTAGGAGGCTTAACCAGCTTAACGTCGTCGACCCATCTCTTGCTCGCGTGCGCTCCCTGCAGCGACGACTCAGATTTTTTCGGCTCCTTCCCTTCTGAAAGTCTCAGCGTTCCTTTTTTGACAGTAGGGAATTGTAGTAGACCGTTTTCCTTCTCCGCTACGGTATCCCCGAAGAAAAAGCCGCACCTGCGCATGCCCACCGCCAGCCTTATCTGCATAGTTCGGGGTCTTGTGGGGGATTACGGAGCGCTATCCGGGTGCTTAGCGGGCTGCGGAAACGGTCTACTACAACAGCTCACACACAACGTAAATTTACCAGAATCGGAGCCCGTACGAGGGAAGAAAACGTCGCAGCGGACCGGTTCATTCGAAAAGTGTGGGGATCTGCGGGATTGCACGTAGTCCCGCGGTCACGGAGATAATCATAAATATAAAATTGGTACTTTCAACCTTGGTAGCGCGTTGTATATTATGTTTATATTATATATATAATAAATTGTACAATACTGCGCTTTTAAAACACATATTAATATCGGATAAACGCTCGAGAACACCCCGCGCCGCTCGACAAGAAATGTTTTTTTCAGGTCGATGCCAGAAATTTTTTCCCGTAGTTGCGCTATGGACATTCTTTCTCCGACATTGTGACGTAATCACTCGGAGTGCTACGGCCTTCTCTTCTAGGAGGTGTTGCTTAAACCCCCTCCCTCCTCTCTGGTCACCTATGTCACGTGACCCAAGGGGGGGGGGGTGGCACCAGCTGCGCGCGACAGCAGCGCCTGCTAACGCTACATGCTGATAAGCATGGCCTCCAAGATCCGGGAGCCCCGGCAGCCGCTTGCTTTTTTGTCTGCTTGTCTCCGTTGCAGTTCAAACTTCGTTCGTTCCTGTTTCGATCTGCCGCCTTACCCTGTGGTCTTATTAGAATGTCTTTCCACAACGTGTTCGAAGTGTACATAAGCTACCAGTTTTCGAAAAGTCCTACGGGTATATCGGTAACCAGCGATTATTCAAACAAGTCAGGAATTCTTGCGGTTTGGTTCGGTTCGGCAAATGACAGCTTGTGCACCGCATCGTGTTGGAACTTCACGGAGTCCTTCCTTCTCGTTTTTGTGTGGTTTTCCTGCAGTACCCGCGTTGACATGTATTACGGATTACATCTTTCAAGTCCGCTATTATTATGGTAAGTGCACAGCAATCTACTTGTTGGCAACGATTGACCGTTCTTCTACGCGTACTCTTGCAGATTATCTATAGAAATAGGCAGCGTCTATCCTGCCGGGAGAATAATTTCCCAGAAATTCTACCGGCAATCGTCCCCTAATAGATGTCTGAAATAATGTGACAACTGCCGGAAAAATACTGACATTCTTGCATTCTGACATTCTCCCGGCATTTCGTAGAAACGCGTTTCATAGACAACTTTTCTTGGATACATGTTTCATTAACACGTTTCGTCGACACAAACATATCACCGACACTCGTTATGCGAAATGCCGGCTGTAGGGACATTTCCTCGCGCTTCTATCACTGGCCGGCGGACCCGTTCACGCAGTTTCGCGGCCACAGTCTGCGACGGCTCATTACAAAATGTGATCCTCCCTGGCCCACCTGCACACGCCATTTGCGGCGACAGTCTGGGGTGACTTATCACAACAACAAAAAAGCTAATCATAGCTGTCTATCGTATAATTTATCAATGAAATAGCGTGTCAATGATACGATCTGTCGATGTAACGTCATTCGATGAACAGATTTCCACCGCCAATGAGAGGCGTCCGCCGGAAGAATTTCGGGGAGTTACTTTCCCAGCTGCCGGGAGAATAAACACTATAGCCTGGAGTTACCTCGGTTCTTGTTTGCTTTTCAATCTTCTCAGTTGCATGAAAGCTTAGTAGAGCCTCTTCGCATTTTACAGATCGCCTGCACATCTCTGCCTGTCTAATAAATAGATTGTGTGTAATAAACTTCTAGGAGAATCGGGAACAATCTTTTGTCTGTTTTCCTGACTATTTGCAAGCACCTGTTCGAGCACATTTCTTCTACGAGTTTCGTCCATAATATAAGCTGGTTTATCGATTTCGCGACGTCTTAAATATGTTTTAGATAACCAACCTTCCAGACGATACCCATTTAGGGCTAGCGAGTAATTTGCCTGACTATCCGAATGGCGCGTTCAAATGTGTGGTCACGTGCCACGTTGAACGGGTACCGTTTCAGACGGGTACCCGTATCCCATAATCACGTTTGATCCGAACGGACTGACAAGTTTGCCACCCGTTCGAATTTCCGATGTTTTTTCCTGTTTTTTTTTTCAGTATAGGTCCTTCGTCTTCTTCTTCGTGTTAAGGCTCACCTTCATGCACGATGGTGTCACCTGTGGTCCACTACAGCACCAAAGCAAAACACGAGGCGAGCCACTGGCTGCACACCACCAACACATAGCGGGGAAAGGTGAGCACGCTACGCCGCCGACACCGTGGCCGCCGAGGAGGGACCTCATACCTCAGCGCCCTCCGTGGCGGCGCGGAGCTAACTATTCCTGGTTCGAGGCCAGCTCCGAACACGATCTGGTCGCTCGCTCCCCGCGGGAAGAGCTGCATCCGAGTGAACTCGAACAAGCCTCGGTGACACACGAATGCAGTTTTGCTTTCGTCGCCTGGGCTCATCTCCACTTGGAGGTAGCCTTTGCTTGCGTCGAGGGTGGTGAAATTCAAATTCAAATTCAAATTCTTTATTAGATCCTGAATCAGAGAAAGGAGGCAGAGAAAAAGCAACTGACACGCTGCTTGACTAGCCTTTGCCCCCCATGGCAGGGGGCATCGAGATGATTTCTTCGATGCTCGGAAACGGATACGCATCTTTTACGCTCACCGCGTTCAAGCGCCGATAATCGACGCGGAGTCTCGATGTTCCGTTCTTCTTTGGCACCAACACCACCGGGAATCTCCAGGGTCCTGATGACCGGCGAATGATTCCCTACTCCAAGAGCTCATCGACTGCGGCATCTATCGCTTTTCGATTGGCCAGGCTCACAGGACGCGGATTGGACTTCCAAGTGCGCGCGTCCCCAGTCCCCAGTTTCAATGCGATGTTGCACCCGCTTGGTGGAGCCCGTCTGTTCTGTGAACATTTCGTCAAAGTTGTGCGGCAAAGCCGCCAACCTCTTTCGCTCTGGTCGGGACAGTTCATCGACATTGGCCAACGGGTGGCCCATTCCGTCGCCGTGCTGGACGGAGCTCGGAGTTGGGTGACTCATGGCATCGTCGCGGTCGGTTCTTTCCTGTTCTGTCCCCTTCCCCAGCGCTGCCGCCATGGGGCCCCCATGGGGCGTTCCCGGAAACTTGAATGCATGGGGTGCCTGTGCCCCTCTCGGTACCCGCCGCTTGCCACGTCAATGATGATGCCGGTGTGGGCCAGGAAATCCCGTCCAAGAATGATGGGCACAGTCAGCCCGGCCAAATCGACGAACCGCTGTCTCTCCGCGCGCTTATTCCAATGTACCACGAGACGCAGTGCTCCCCTCAAAGTCGTCGACCCACAAGCCAACTGGAAAGTGGTCTCCCCATGCCTCACCCGAACGGACTTCTCTTGGAGATGCCTCAGGACCTCGTCCCCAATTAGCGACGCACTAGCCCCGCTATCCAAAGGAGCCGCGAACTCCTTTCCCGCCACCGTCAGGGAAATAAATGGGGCCGCGGTGCTTGTCGCTGTTCCGACTCGATACGCCGTCGGCACGCACACAGTCGATGGGGGGTTGGCGTCCCGCTTGTTGGTCTGTTTCTCCGCCGATAATTTTATTGGCGGCCTCCTCCGTTTCCCGTACTCTCTCTTGTGCAGTCGCGCCTCTAGTGCCCGATTTCGTGGCACCGAAAGCAGCGGCCTCGCCAACCTGGGATAGGGTTCTCCCCAGTGAGACGTCCGATGCGCTCACCCGTTTGTGGAAGCGGGTCAGCAGCAGTCTGCTCCTGTGCGGCGGCGATCCATGGTGCCCCGGTCGGCCGGAACAGGGACTCCGGAAGTAGATTTTCAGTAGGGGGGCTGAAGTCAAACATTTTGTTTTTATATATTTTATTATAGGCAACAAGGGCTGGAGCCAAATTTCTGTCGTTTTAATTTTTCCTTATTGCTTATTAAAAAAATATATTATTTGCATGAAGTTCCTTACTTAGCATGTACAATAACTTTTCCTTCCTGCTTTATAACAACAGTTGGGAGTCTTAGTGGCTCGTACACCCTTAAAAAAGCTAGTAAAAAGCTAATAACTGCTGCAGTTACTACCTATTTCTGACCGTTACTACCTTTCACTAACTATTTGCTACCTCAAACGCGCGATAGGTAGTAAAAAGCTAGCAAATGCTGCCATTCCTACCTTTTTCATACCGTTACTACCTTTTTACTAGCTATTTACTACCCCAAAGACGCGTAGAAGATGGCGACACTTGCTTCATACCCGATGGCCAGCGTTAGCGATGTACTTGCTGTTTCGAATCGCAGGGAGAGGTATCCACACGCAATCGTAGCGTCAAATATTGTATGAGGGGGCATGTTTAAGGGTTGGAGCTGACTCTATAACGATCTCAGCCTCCGTACCAGCACGACGTGGAAGCCGGCGCTGCAGCGAGCGCAGCGGCCATTGTTGATGCAATGGCCATGCGGTTTACTTCTATCCTTCTAGTTTGCATTCGTTTGTGCGCGTTTATATTTTCATTTTGGTTTTAACTGGGATGCAAATAGCCACGTAGCACATACTAAAACGTTTCCGAAAACAAAAAAAGTTCAATCTGTTTTTGTTTTTTTAAATATTTTTTTTATATTTGTATTTTTTTAAATCATATGTTTTTCTCTCACAAGAGACGCTTGGCAACATTGTACGACAAGCAAGTTTGGGCGGTCGGGGCCACAACCGGCTTTACCCGGTCGTGGTCGGGGCCAGTCGGAGTTCGCAAGACGCTAATTTCTTTGATCTGAAACTGCCGTTTTTGCCTTGCGTCGTGTGCAGCTCTCGTGTTCCCGCGTTGGAGTGCATAGTTAATTAACGTTCGTGCGCATGACGGGGCGAGTGTGTGAGTGGACCTGGACTGCTCCGAGGATAGTTCTAACGAGCCGGTGCCGCTGTCACTGGGTTGGATTTCGTCGTCCAAGAAGCTTTTCTCCATCTCCGACTTGACACTGAGAACTTCTTCACGGTTTGTGTGTGCTCGGTGGTTGAATGATTCTGATTGAGCTGTCTTTGGTCGTGACAGTGCACTGTCACAACCGTTGATGTGCGTCGTAGATTGTGTATGTAGCTTTGTGACTAATGAAAAAAACTCTTTTGGCATTCTACGAGTCTTTCTGAATTTGCCACAAAAACGCGAGCATTCGTCAGTGTACTACAAAATTAAGACGCGAGCTGCACGCGGTATTAATTTAGCATGCACTTTTGTAGCGCAGCACGCGAAAGGAGTGCAGCTGCCGTCGTACTCTCCGTCAATTACAGTCCAGTCTTCGTTCGCCGCGGGAGACGGCAAGAAAGCACTCTCTCGCCGACGGCGACCGCATGTATCGATTTAGCGAGCGACGAGACGATCGACGGAGACAGCGACGAGCGACGGTGATTTCTCACGGTCACCCGTCGCGTCGCTCGGTTTTTTAATTTCTAGAAACGTCGCTCATCGCTTTGGCCGCTTGTTCCCGTCGCTTTCATGCGGTTTGCCTCGTCGCGCAACTTACCTATCAACTGCGAATAACTAACGTGCTGATACACGACGACAAGTTTGCGCACTCAAATGGTCAGTATGAAAGGCTTAATGGCAGTCAAAGAAGTGAGCGGGGAGGAAGTGGCCGAGTGGGCTAACGCGTCTCGCTCCGAAACCTTGCGCTGGAAACCCCCTGGGTTCGATCCCCACTGCCCCCACCCGTAAGTTCGCGAGGGAACCGGCCCACTCGTCACAAGTCCACTTGTCACCGGAGAACTCGTCATAGGCCAACTGGTCACACCGGCCTTCTCGTTCTAGGTCATTTCGTCTATAGGAACACTCGTCAAAGGGGCCCGCTCGTCAGCGGAACACTCGTCACAAGATGACCGTGTTTTGAGAGGAACGCGGTCGGCCTTGCTTTCTTACAGAAGAAGTGACCTCCACACTTTCATGCATTCTGTAAAAAGAAAAAAAGGAAAAAAAGGAAATATGAGATTTTGGATTCTTCCCGACTGCGGCACCCAGGTTCTTTTGTTTTCAGGATTTGTGACATGGTTAGGATGTAATGCTTCATACAAAAGACCTGACCCTTTTTAGGTCAGTGCTTTTAGTTGACAACTTAAAAAATCTAATTTAGGGTTCTTCACAATACTGCAGCAAGACCTACAGTCTTTTGTTAAACAGAGGAACTTCGAAACCGGATTTGTGATACGGATTAGGGCGGTGTTTTATCAGGTGTATACAGTGCACGGGCTGTACCGTGGGGCAGTGATCCCTCTTGCGTACGCGTTGCTACCGAACAAGCAAGAAGTAACCTACCGGCGGTAAGTTCCCATACAAAATCGCGAAAGTTGAGTGCATCACCAATTTCTTTCATGCTTTTTTTCAGACTCTTCTCCGTGCTGTCCAGCCTCCTGTCTAGCGTGGCAGTCGAGGCCATTTACTGTGACTTCGAGGCGGCGGTGATCACGACCTGTTCCAGGATATTTCCCCAGGCGAAGATTCAGGGATGTTTATTTCACCTGTGCCAGTCCGTTTACCGGAGGTTGTGCAAATTGGGCTTCCAGGCACGCTACGGCAATGACGAAGAGTTTGCGGTTCAGGTGATTGGATTTCGTTTATTTCATTTTAAAGTGAGTCTTCACAGAACCGTAACATGTACGCGTTCTCCTTATTTTTCACCCCGACAAACAATAACGGCTTTAATTTAGTCTTGAAAAAATATTGATATCTGTATTTAAAAATCAGAACCAAGTATTCTAAATAGTCCGTACCCATTATTCAAACGTGGAGTTGGAAAAGTTCCGTAGCCATCGTTGTATATGACTTCCCTACTAAAATGACACACTATAGCCCCCAAAGCAAAGCTATATTAAAAAGGTCTGCAGTCAAAGCAGAATGCTCATTCGATAGCTCACAAATTTACCCTTGAATATATTTCCAGATTACTGCTTTCCATTATAACATTAAAACATCAAGCTGAGAGACAGCTCCTTGTTAAAGCAAAAAAACCAACAGATTAACTCTCTTCAAGTACGGTAATTTGTTTTGTCTTCTCTTCTAGATGCGAATGCTGCCCGCATTAGCGTTCCTCCCTCCCGCCGAAGTCCCGGATGCGTTCGACGGGCTTCTAGAAGTTTTCCCCACTGAGGCCACAGATTTAGCTATGTACTTCGAGGATACCTACATCGGTCGCAGAAGACGTAATGGTGTCCAGGCTGCCATGTTTTCTACAAGCCTTTGGTCGGTGCACGATGCCGTGTTGCAGAATTTGCCACGTACGAACAACTCCGTTGAAGCCTGGCATCGGGGCTTCCAGGTCAGTGGTTTAGTCAGCAAAGCAATATCTTCCTTATTCATCGCAGCCGGCATGATTTCCAAGTGCTTAAATTAACCTGTCGTTGTCCTCTTTGTTGTTTCAGTCCAATGTCGACTGTTGCCTGCCGAATCTATGGGCTTTCTTCAAGTGTCTGAAGGACGAGCAAGCACTCCAAGAGTTGAAGATGGCACAGTTAGATGTAGGGCAACAGCCACCACGTCTTGCACGGAAGTACCGAGAAGTGAACGAGCGCATCTCGAGAATTCTTGAAGATCACACAAGCAGCTCTGCAGTCGACACGCTACGAAATATTGCAAGGAACATCCGCTTCTCGGTCTGAAGAGTTTCATTTGGGTTGTCTGCAAAATGTGAATAAAAACTACGCTTTGTTCTTTGAAGTGTGTATTCGAATGCCTCCTATCTAGCCCTAGGAATACGATCTAGCGTTACAAGTTTACTGCATACGTATCTTTGCCAGAGTACCATGGTAAGTTTGTATAACTACAACTTGGATTATATTTAATGTAAAAATTATCATATAATATTATATGACAATGACAAAAATATGGTTGTCGCGCGAAAGTTCATCCAACCAGTTATTTTTCAAAGTTACACGCTGCGCCTGTGGTGTAGGAATAAACAAGTAAATTCGTAGTTCTACAGTCAAACTCCACGCCGTGACACGAGTGTTCCTTGTGACGATTATTCCGACGTGACGAGAATTCCTCGTACGAGATGCCCTGTGACGAGTTGGCCTCTTTGACGAGTTCACCTATGACCAGTTGGCCTGTGACGACCGGGCTTGTGACGAGTTCTCCTAGACCCGTTCGCGATTAGGTTTGTGTGTGCGCGTGTGTTTGTGTTGAATGCATTGTGTCGATTGTGTGCCAAAAATGTGGGTGTGTATGTTTATATGTATATACCTGCAAATTCGGAAGAATTGAAATAAACTAAATAATCAGTAATGCAGTAATGCAGTGAGTGCGCAGGCGAGCTGGTGGATGTTAACCATTTTGTTCTTAGCCCGAGACGGAGGCAGGAAAAGAGGAAAGTTTCAAAGCAGAAGAAAAATGAACAGTCGAGGACACGTCTTTAACACAGCTAAAGACAAGTTTATTTGGTTACCCTCTTATATACACTCCACGAACTTCACCACAGAACCTTCTCGCCCTTTTCGGCCTCCAAAGCCAAAATATAACAAAGGTCTCATCCCTTTCCACCACAATTGTCAAACAACCTTGAACAATCTTGACGTTTTCCACAAAGCAACACACTCTAACTCCCCGGAAGACAATTGACCGAACCTTCGCGTACATAGCACCCCTCCCCCTCTACCCTCCGGCCCACAATCCCAAAGCATCCTGGCAACAAAAGATTCCAATCCACCTGATCCCCACCCGAAGACACAAAGGAGGCAAGCACTTACACCCTTTCACATTCAACAACCACTTTACAAAACTCTTAAATCCACAAGAATGTTTTTGCACTGCTGCTAAGTTGTTACGTAACGACACCTGACTAATGCAGTTGCCCATTGATTTCATCCTTATTGTTTCTTTAACAACCCTTTTGATGTCGTTTAACTCCCTGTGTATTATCTCTGTTTCGGACCAGCATGGTATACAATTATTACATTCCTGAACATGTTTCGCTATTTCCGAATTAGCCACGTTGTTTTTACATTTCTCTTGTGTTCAGTCAATCTGTCATTTATACACCTTGACGTTTGCCCACATACTTAAAGCCACATTCCAGGGGGATTTCATATACCACTCCATTATCACACGGAATAGACTTTTCTCGATGCGTTTTGTGCATTCCCTCACACTTTTGTGGAAGGGTATGAGCTTACTTAACTTATAATCCGAACTAAGAATCAGATCCACTGCGAACTGTTTGGCACAAGCCTTTAGTTGTGAGAAATTTTGTGATAAAACGGAATTACACTAGTTCTATTTTTTGGCCTTTTTGGCCTATGAGGATGAATTCATAGGGAAGCAATTATCCGTAAAATTCGCAGACAAATGTAGAGGAGAACCAAAGCAAAGGCCAAAAAATAGAACTAGTGTAATTCCGTTTTATCACAAAATTTCTCACAACTTAAAGGCTTGTGCCAAAAAGTTCGGAGTGGATCTGATTTTTAGTTCGGATTATAAGTTAAGTAAGCTCACACCCTTCCACAAAAGTGTGAGGGAATGCACAAAAACGCACCGAGAAAAGTCTATTCCGTGTGATAATGGAGGGGTATATGAAATCCCCTGGAATGTGGCTTTAAGTATGGAGGCAAACGTCAAGGTGTATAAATGACGAGATTGACTGAACACAAGAGAAATGTAAAAAACAACGTGGCTAATTCGGAAATAGCGAAACATGTTCAGGAATGTAATAATTGTATACCATGCTGGTCCGAAACAGAGATAATACACAGGGAGTTAAACGACATCAAAAGGGTTGTTAAAGAAACAATAAGGATGAAATCAATGGGCAACTGCATTAGTCAGGTGTCGTTACAACCAGAGATGGCAGTAATGACATTACTGTAATAGAATTACAGTAATTAAATTACTTTTTGGAGTAATGAGTAATGTAATGAATTACTTCTCTAGGCTAGTAATTTAGTAATGTAATGAATTACTTTCAGGCAGTAATTTAGAGAAAATTACTCAATACTCTTGAAATTACTTTTGTCCTAAATTAGAAAATTCGTTTGCAAGCTTTAAGAAAGAAGAGAAAATTATTTTGCACGGTGAAATGTTGTGAAAGAGCACCAGAGGAAAAAATCGACGGCCACCTGAGAGCAAAGCCTCGTTCAAAGAGCTGGACAGACGCACAAAGGAGTGCTGGAAAGACGAAGAAGAAAAGCTTGCGTGTAGACATCGCTGGAGGGCAACGGCTTACGAACTCCAGGCAGGACAGATTAACGTCGTCGCGTCATCACGACGATACTATGCTTCGTTCATCCCTAAGCTGACAGTGCGGTGGGAGCTGCAAGCTAACCAGAACCAATCACACACCTTCTTTTAATCATTTGTACCATCCCTTTCTCCGCGCGTGGGTATCAACGAGAGAGTGGTTTCGTGGCGAACGATAGACGTGTGACTGCTCCAACAAACACGTAGGTTCCACCGTTTATTCCTAAGCTGACAGTGCGTCAGCTTAGGGACGAACGGCTCATAGGCTACAAGGCGACGGGCACATCACCAGTGAGTTAAACATAATTTAAAACCTGAGAGGACAAGGCAAACAGATCCCCAGCCTTGTACTTTCGTCAAGGCCAAAACCGTAAGCTTCGACCATTTTGAACAACAAACGACCGGAATAAATAGTTAATTCTAAATCCCTTGTCAAAGCCCCGGAACGTTTCGTGTGTCCTCAAGCAAAGCAGGTGCCGCTCACGGTATGCTTCGCTGCCTTCCCTTGGGGTGCTTATTCGGGGATAAGCCTACAGGCAAATGTCGCCCTCCGTTTGTTGGCTCCGCAACTCGCGACGCTTCTGCTTAGCAAAAATCCGGGCCCTTTGTATGAAAATGCGCAAAAACTTGGACTCTTCGGGTGTTTCGGAAAAATGCTGCTTGAAAGAAATGAGGCAATGGAGGGTACAAACACGCGTTCCCTCTCCCATGCGCTGAATAAAGCTGTGCGCGGGCTCTCCTCCTCTCCACTGCATCGTCAAGAAAAGTTATAGAAGTAGATTGCGTCCGAGGCGGGAGGGTAACGTTTCATATGACGACTTGTAAGAACGAGCTGCCAAAGAACGAGCTGCCATTGCCCGACTAAACAAACTGACACGGACTACAGCTTCTAAATTCTTACGCAAACATATCACCCTCATAGTAAGAACTTTCACCGTTGCATGAACAGTGAAACCGGCGAGTCGACTGTCTTTCTGAGCTATTCATAGCTCAGAAACATTCATCATGTTTAACACTTAAGTCGTGTGCGCCAGCAAAACCACTGTTGAGTATGGTTCACTTTGAGACAGATAAGGTTGTTGCGGTGTAAACAGGAAGATCTGTGTTTTGGTACATATGGACCAACTCAGCTCTTTGACGTGACATCACTGCGGTGGTGCTGCTGTCGGCACTGCGCATGCGCAGTGCTTTGCTTCTCTTGGATCTTGTTCCTGCACACGCGCTGTGTGGGCAAACAAGGGCTTGTTTTGGAAACACTGTGTTGGTGTATACGGTAAATAAAATGAGTGTGAATTACTGCCTCAAGGTATTCAAAAGTAATGTCAAAGTAATTTCAAAGTAATTTCATTACTTTTGGAAAGTAATTGTAATGTAATGTCATTACCTTTAGTCTGCGGTAATTAGTAATGTAATTTAATTACATTTTTGCCATTTTTTAGAAAAGTAATTAGTAATGTAATTTAATTACTTTTTGAAGGTAATTTTGCCATCTCTGGTTACAACTTAGCAGCAGTGCAAAAACATTCTTGCGGATTTAAGAGTTTTGTAAAGTGGTTGTTGAATGTGAAAGGGTGTAAGTGCTTTCCTCCTTTGTGTCTTCGGGTTGGGATCAGGTGGATTGGAATCTTTTGTTGCCAGGATGCTTTGGGATTGTGGGCCGGAAAGTAGAGGGGAGGGGTGCTATGTACGCGAAGGTTCGGTCAATTGTCTTCCGGGGAGTTAAGAGTGTGTTGCTTTGTGGAAAACGTCAAGATTGTTCAAGGTCGTTTGACAATTGTGGTGGAAAGGGATTTGACCTTTGTTATATTTTGGCTTTGGAGGTCGAAAAGGGCGAGAAGGTTCTGTGGTGAAGTTCGTGGAGTGTATATAAGAGGATGACCAAATAAACTTGTCTTTAGCTGTGTTAGAGACGTGTCCTCGACTGTTCATTTTTCTTCTACTTTGAAACTTTCCTCTTTTCCTGCCTCAGTCTCGGGCTAAGAACAAAATGGGTAAATAATCGGCTTCTTTTTTGTGTACGTTTAATTGTAGGGTGACTAGCGTCACCTGGATTTACTCATTTCCAGTTAAAAATTTTTTTTTGCGCCCGCCATTTGGTGGTAAGTGGCATAACCGCACACCTTTTTTTCTCCACCGGAAATCACGTGATTAGTTGCGTTTCCGGTCTTCCGTCGGGAGGTAGCGCTAGTTACTAGCTAGAGGTAGTAAAATACGTGGATTCTACTTCGAGGCTAGTAGCAGTTACTAGCTTCGTGACCTAGTAACCGTTACTAGCTTGACCGTTACTACCTCAGGCTACTAGGTACAGTCGCCGCGGGAGTTAATAGCTCCACGCGAGCGTGCCTTTTTCCGAGGGGCGCTTGACTGGTGGCTTTCGATAGAACTGAAGATGACGTCAGGGCGAGTCCATGCGAAGTGGGTGGGGAAGCCGTCTCAATTCAAGGGAACCTTTGTTATCATCCGCACGTCCGCACGCCTGAGTGTAGTTCGAATGAAAAGGGAAGATGATTCTGCAGAAGTCAAGATCGCCGAGCACGAATGACACCGCAGTTAGAAAAGAGAGAAGAAAATACGTCGTATTTTCTAACTTCTGCAGAATCATCTCCCATTTTCATTCGACCTACGCTCACCCGCAGGCAGATGATAGCAACGGTTCCCGTGAATTGAGCGGCTTCCCCCGTCCACTCCGCATGGACTTGCCCTGACGTCATCTTTAGTTTTATCGCAAGTCACCAGTCGAGCGCCCCTCGGAAATAAACGCGCGCTCGCGTGGAGCTATTAACTCCCGCGGCGACTGTACCTAGTAACATATGTGACAGGCGGTTACTAGCTCTTACCTAGTAAATACTACTAGCTTTTTTTTAAGAGTGTACGCAAGAGCCCTGCGTACACAATACAATTGCGGTTCGGAAATGCATACACGTAGAACGCAATATTGCGTTGTACGCATGCGCACCTTCCGACCTTCAAAGCTTTTACGTACGATCTACTAAAACTCTCTAATATCGCGAAAACGCTTATGCACAGAGCTTCAGGTAATTTCAAAATCCCTACAAGGATACACAGCATTGCAAAATTGAGTTTGCGGAGAATCACGTTTATTATTCTTTAAATGTTCATCCAAAAAGACATCCACGCTATGAAATGAACGAAAAACCCAAGATAATTACATATATACAATGACATCTTCACATATTTAGAAAATATGAACAAAAGCTTGATGAAGGAAACAGATCCATACATAGGCCCCAATGCCATATCTGTTGATTATCTCAAGGAAGACCAAAGGTCGCCGTTCGCTCAGCTGTCCTGGAGACAAATTCCTTGATGATGTCGTCCAGGTTGAGCTCGGCGGTTCTTCCTTTTTGAATTTGCAAAATAAAGAGGTGTGTTAGCCTCCCTGATCCATGTGGCTGCGTAGATATGATTTAATTCGGCGTAAGGCACTAAACGAGCGCTCCTCCGAAGCGACAGATGCAGGCACAGAACGAAGAAGTTTCGTATATATTACGACTTGCTTCAGGAGGTCACGAATTTTGTCGGATTTTGCCTGTAGTGTCCTCAATATTGCGTCAATTGTAAGGGAATCAAGGTTGCATAAAAGAGCCGGCAAAATTAAAAGCTGCGCAGAGAGTCGGGACAGATCAAAATCACATGCATGCACCCTTAGGGCCTCTTCCAAGTCATCTGTAGTGAACTGTCTTCGCCCGACTGAGTTAATCAAGCTGCTCTCTAGTTTTACTAGCTGCTTCATACCAAGCTGTTCACACCGCCGTCGAGTCTCACTCATAATGCAGTCTACAGCCGCAAAGTACTCATTTCGTAACGCTGCCTTGCAATCAACTAGAACTGGCGGAGAAGGTGTGTTGCTCATTTCAAACCTTTTTGGTGGTTTTGTCGGCTTTGCACTGCGAAGGTCCTTCAAACCTAGCCGCATTGCAGTTGAGCTCGTGCAGTCCCGCAACTCTTCAAACGCGACTTCAGACCGCAGACGGGACATTGCCTCGCAGAAAGTCTCTGCAGATTTTTTGATACCTGTGGCGCGAAATGTTGAACGTTGCAGTACCCTTGCACGTTCTTCGTATAGGCCCAACAAAGCTATATAAATGTTTATTCCTAGCAGCGTTTCAAACCTTTTCAAAAGCCTCTTATAACCCTTCAAAATGGCCCTGCTGTTGTCTACAATTGAATATTCTCCTTGTAGTAGCTTGTTCAATGTCTCCTGAACTCTAGCATTGTTTTCAGTGAACCTTTTCATTGACTTCACTCTGACAGTCACCTTGTTGGGCAAAGCGGCAGAAGATCATTTGGCATTGATCCGGCCTCTTCCGCTGCCTCGCGTACTGGAGGAATTACAATAGATGAATAAACAGCTTTGCGTTTCTTCGAAGTCGGATCGGGGGGCTCAGCCCCATCCTGAGAAAATCTTGGGAGGGCTCTGGCCCCCCCGGCTCCGAAGTCCCTGGGCCGGAGTTCCCTCACGTGGACGGCCGCGCTTCCTCCTCGTCGCGATCCGGGCTCCAAGGCGTCGTCCGTGAGCTCCCAGGGGTTTCCGATCGTCTTCCCGCTGGCCGCCACCATAGCGGCCTCCCCCGTCGATACCCGCGTGGCACCGGCCCATGCCACGCGCATCGGAGTTCGAACGTGTCGGTCGGTGCTGGGGAAGGTGGTACCAGCGGCGCTCCGCTAGGTCGGCCTGAAGCCTACGCGCCTCCTGTGCGAGCTCACTCAGACTTCCGAATGGGCGCCCACGCAGATACCGCGAAATGGTGGGGATGCGCCTGCCTCACCACCCGCTCGACCTGCTCCTGGTTCGTAGCATTCTGATCGGCGATCTGCAGGAGTTCCTGCATTGCCCGCAGGTACTCGGCGAACAGCTCAGCGGGAGCCCGCGTTCTTTCCTCTAGTTTCCTGCGATTTTTTGGCAGGTAGTCTGCCGGCAAGAACTCACGTCGGAAGAGGGCTGAACACGTGGAGTGTTCCGGCTGACTCGCCACAAGGCGATGCCACCCGGCCGCCGGACCTACGAGAGCCACCTATAGCGTCTCTTTCTCGGTCAGGCCGGTAGCCTTCCGATATCGCTGGATTGCCAGCAAGAAATCGGTCGTGTTCATAGCTCGGTCGCTGTGTCCGCTCTACTCCGGCACCGGAATACGGATGAGAATTTTTGGCGTCGGCGTTTCCCTCTGCATGCTCTGTAAGGCGTGAGTGAACGCCGCAACCAACACCCTGATTCACGGGACATCTCCGTGCTTAGCGGCATAGACACTAGTAGTAGAATAAGTGTACCAGTTTGCACAGCTGTCACTCAAAGCCCAGGGGCGGAGCCTAACCCGATCCGACCAATCACAGCGCAGTAGGGCGGGGCCCTTTCCCTCTCTCCCATCCCAGTGACCAATGACAGGCCGTGGGCATCGATGGCCCCGCCCACAGGGCATTAGCCAGTGACCAATTGGAGCTCAGCGAGGTCCCGCCCTCGCGTTACGTGCTCGGTATAGGTGTGAGGTCACGTGTCAGGCGCGTGCCAGAAGCGTGCCATGACCTCAGACCTCAAACCGCAAACCTCAAACCGCAAACCTCAAACCACAAGCGTGGTTTACCAGGTGTTGACAGCTGTGGTCATCCTCTGATAACAACCACGTGATGTCACACAGGGTCCGAGCTTTGTTCGACAGAGGGCGCTACAGGACTTGAATTGCGGCGCTCAGGGCGTCTCACGTGTGATGGGTTCGAGCTGCGTCCGACAGATGGCGCTCACGTGATGTCGCGCAGGGTTCGTGCTGCATCCGAAGGAGGGCGCTGCGCTCCGGTCACATGATGGTCACGTGATTTGAATCGCTGGGCGGTAAATGCATTTTATTGGATTAAAAAGGCTGCGCGGGCGGCTGGGACTCGACCTGTCTACCTCGGGAACAGCAGCCCGACACTCTACCCCCCTGAGCTACGAGCACATTGCTTCCGGGACCGGGGTCTCAGTCCGCAAGGGTCGCGGTTTCCCGAGAGGCAAGTTAACGTCAAACATTACGGGCACTTTAGCAATAGACGCCGCAGAGCATCCGTCCTTTGAAGCCTGCCATCCGTTCTTGGAAGCCAAAGCAGGCAAATAAAATATGAGAAAGAAGCACGACACCATAGAAGAACAGCTTTAGAAGAGAAGAGACATACCACTTCCATCCAGCGTACTTTTCTTACTTTGATTGACTTCTTTCGGTGGAAGCGGGCCCTGCATTGTTGGATCCCTTCCTCGAGAATAAGTTTTCTGGTTTTTATGAAGAATTCCCAAAATCCGGACGCGTCTTCCTTTTTTGGGTGCGTGCCATAGCCGCTCGACCTTCAGTAGCGCCACGGCGCTGATGTTGCTAGCGGATTACACCGCCCCGCGGTGGCACCATCTGCAGGACTGCTCAAACGGGAAAAGCCGAAAGCAAGGTGGAACGAGGTGAGAGGGACCTCGCCTGGTAGACGATGCCGGTTCGGCTGTTCGTCTGGAGGGATTTTACTAATGCCTTGGCTTCGACACTTGTGTAGCACGGCTGCAAGATACAGGAGTTCAACCTTGTAGGTGTCATCCCACCGTTCGGCGTAATTTCCTTCCTTCAATTGGATTGTCTACGTGTAAGTGGGCCTTCGATTGTTTCGCTCACTTCCGCCCCAGCATTCCTGGACACGGTCTCCTTGCGCCCTCTCTTGGCTATTCTCAGCAAAACGCAGTAAAATGATAATTTCAGCCAAACTACTGCAGAAATCCTTAAGTTCCCCGGGATATCTATAGAGGGCACTAATACACTCTTATTTAATACCTACTTGAACCTCAGGATTGTATACTTTTTATTCCTGGGCCCGATATAATATTGTTGCATTGGGTCCTATGGGCCACTTTGACAAAATTTTAAATTTCTTCTCACTGAAATGAAGAATCGTAAAGTTCCCGAGGAATATAATAGCTGCCGACTCATAGCACACACCGCAGTTAAAATTTCGGTATTTTAATTAATACTTTTTATTCCTCGAGACTTTCAAATTCGGCCCGCTTTTTGCCCCTGTAAAGTTAGCACTCCGCCGTGCACCAAGAAGCTTGCGGCCAAGCTACCTTTACATAGGCTTATCGAAAAAAAAGATTTGTACGATGCGTTTGTGACAGCATATTGACTAAGAATGTGGCGGTTATAATATGACTATATAATAATTAGATGTTTACAATCAAAATTTGTGCCCTGGATTTCAAATATAAGCAATTGTTATGTAGGGTCAGAAACACTTGCATTGTATATATTTTGCTTTGAATTTGCCTGTGTACGTAAAGTTTTAGCTCGGTTACAGACACAAACTGAACAAAATTCTTTCAGGCGTGTATAACTAGAAATAACTAGAAATATAACTAGAACGGCGCGCCGCTGGCCGTTCGATTGTGTGTCTTTTTATCTATCTTATTTTATTTATACATATATACGCGTATAAATAAAGAACACAACGACGACGACGTTGAGAGGATGACACACCGGGCGACGGCGGTGCCTCAATCTGAGCCCTGGTTCCTCGGAAGCGGCAGCTTCTACTTTGACTGGGCTACCTCCTTGGAGCCTGATGCTTCGACCCCAGTGGACCCCAGTGAGCAACAGCGCCATCATGTTCCTGGGGCTCCTTCATGCACCGATCGAACGGCGTGCCAGATCCCCATGGCTCGCTGCTGACCCGCCCAACCCACCTCCACGAAATCTGGACTTCTGCGAATCGGACTGCCATCCTCCCCAATACCAACAATCCATGTCGTCGTCATCATGCATGTATATACTCATCACATTATCATGTTCACTAGACGCGGCACCGCGGGCCTCCATGGTACGGGCTGCTGCCTTTCCGCGGTGCCGCGGCTCTCCAGAGCCAAATAAATAAAGACTAAAAACTAAGGACTAAAGACAAAATGCTTTGCTGACCAACAGCCGGTAGCGCCTTAAAAGAAAGAACAATAGTGTTTCCTCGTTTAGAGGATACAAATTCCAAAACTACACCATACTAGTGGCGCACATCACTGAAATAACATACGCAATACAGAAAATAACAGATTGTCTCTTGAACGCAAAACGGCAAAATACACATAATTGGGGAGATTTTTTTGTTTCTAAAAGCCAAATTCAGAAACCTAAACTAAACTAATGTTTGCTGAAACTCGGGGTATATCGTGTGCATCGTTTCGAAAAAGTATCAAACGAAAACACCACGCAACACATTTGACGTTGTTTCACACCTCGAGACACTGGCTTGCACTGGCGCACCGACCGCCGGCGTAGCATAGCGCGTAGTCGTGAAATGTCTGCGACTGATAATAATGATCGATTTATTTGATGACTTATTTGCCAAATCAACGTCACCCAAAAAAAAAAGAAGACTCGGCGCGGACCTCCTCTCCGTCAGGGCTGGATTCGGCGCTGTAGGCGTTCTGTCTAATGCAAATGAGCGGAGTGGAATGTATTCCCCCTAGTAAAGTATTTGGCCAGACGCAAACGGTGAAAAGGGTGGGAGGCCGGAGAGATGCACAGGAGAGGAGGTTCAGATAGCGGTCGCGCGCTTCGAATTCTCCGTTTATCTTGCTCTAGGGTGCCTACATGTCTGTCTGTCTGAGGGTGAAGACATCCATTGTTGCCCTGAATGTGCCAGCGCGTGACGCTCTCGCGCACTCGGTGCGTGACTTGGGCGGTAAAATGCATCGTCTATGCCAACGCCTCCTGTACTAAGATGCCTGTCAGGTGGCTCGCTCTACCATTGCGGCCGGTCTGCCATCGTATTGTAGCCAAACGCCACTAGGTGGTGCTCAGTTCCGACCAGCTAGGCGCGAGCAACAACATCATCATCAGCAACTCTTGCTGGGCGCTCGGCCATCTCGGCGCAACTGGCGCGGCCGGCCGCTCGCAACTGAGTGCTAATTTTATTTATTTTAACATTAGTTTTAGTTTCAATCTTTGGTTTACTGTTTTGCATCCTTTTGAAGAAAAAGACCCAATAATTCTCCATGGCCCTAGACCATAATACCAAAAGAAGACGAAGACGAAAGTGTAAATATACCAGAGTGAGCCAGCGCTGCGTAAGTTTGTCTTTCTTTTGTGTGCGTGGAATGGAGTAACTGTTTTGCCGGTGCGCTGTTCCGTCTGTACAACACCACATCATTCATAGCCTTCGCACTCTCTTTGCGCTGTTAACGCCAGGGATGACACTGCACTATTCGATTTGAAGCACTACTCGCACACCCCTAGTGGTATCACAATAGCAGACGTCAAATCTCCCGCGCTCTCGCGGCCGCGAGCGATACGGTCAGTTAGCAGCGCCCCTCGCGGTCGTTTCGGTGAAGGGGAGGAGGAAAAAGGGAGAGGGCACGGCAGGACGTTCGCCGCTCTCATGACAGGCATCTTAGTACAGGAGGCGTTGTCTATGCATTAGCCAAAGCTACGCGCTCTAGCTGAGTGACACCAGATTGCGCGCACTTCAAGATGCATAAAAAAACGATTGGGCGGGAAAATGGCCGAGATGTCACCACTCAAGCAATTAAATTACTCAAGAATTAAGTCACGGCCGCGTTTTTGGTCTCTTGGGCGATAACCGCAGAAATGGGTGTTCGCATGGAGATTTCGAGAAATATCGTATGACACATAATGGGTGTTGGCATGGAGATTTGAAAGAACATCGTATGACACATATTAATAACTAAAAACGATAAATAAAAATAAAAATGACCGCATCTCCACGTGGTGAATGATGTTGATTGGGGCGAAGCTCTGGTGGTGCTTGTCTGCGTACACGCTGAGACGCAGCATGCCGAGCCTTTCCTTCGATTTCATCCATGTGAGAAAGAGAATGTGTGGTATGTAACGTGGTTATTTGAGCATTTGACCGCAGCGCCCTCTCGTCTATAAACGTCGAGCCAATGCATGCAAAGTTTAACGCGATTATATACGCATTTGACCGCAGCACCCTCTCCTGTATAGACGTTGAGCGGCTACATGCAACGTTCCATCCATGACATCCCCAGCTCTTGAGCTACTACCACATCTCAGAGCCCCTACTCGTCCCGCAGTCGTGGCCGAGTGGTTAAGACGATGGACTAGAAATCCATTGGGGTCTCCCGGCACAGGTTTGAATCCTGTCGACTGCGGAGACATATCTTTTTCATCATTTTTTATTCTTTCAATATTTTTTTCTTGCCCTACACGAGCACGTGAGCTCACGAGCACGATCACGAGCACCAGCAAGATCGATGTGAGCACGGACGCCGGACGGACAAGGCTAGACTAGGCTAGACCCTAAGGAGCTTCGCCCCTAAAAACGAGACACCTGCCGCGCGCCACTTCTGGGAAGAACATGGCGTCTGAAATCACACTCTGTTTCACCTTCTGTTGTACCGCAGGAAAGGCTACAAGCGCGAGCTCCTTGCTCTAGGGCACATCTCGGCGGCACAAGCTCTCGTGCACCAAGGGCAGCTGCCAACGCTATGAGCTCGCGCTTCTAGCCTTCGCTGCGGTACAACATAACGTGAAACGGAGTATAGCTCAGTGCTGCGCTGTACCGCCATGATCTTCCCAAGGGCTGCACGTTGCACGTGCCTCGTGCATCGACGCACCTTGCGCTACTTGTTAAAGCATGAAGGGGCTTTAGGTTGCTCTAGAGTTCCTGTATAGACCCTTTCGCTGTTTACAAACATGAACTGCCTCCTGCGTCCCAAGCAACTTCCGGTCGCTCCGTCTTTGCAAGTCTGTCGAGCTTGCCTATGTCGCCAGTGCTAGAAAGCATAAGCGCTAAAACGCACATCAAAGTTGGAGATTTAACGAGGGCCCTCGGCTGGTCAATTTAACGTCTTGGAGGAGGCAAGTTGGTTTACAAGAGTACTCGAAAATATTTAACATATCTCGGGCTTCTTCGTTCTTTTGGCGTTCACCTGGAGAATTGGTGGTTAAACGTTTCATCGACATTTCAAACAGCGGTGTTAGGGTGGACTTTGTTCATACTTTTTATGAACCGGAAGTTGCTTGGGACGCAGGAGGCAGTTCATGTTTGTAAACAGCGAAAGGGTCTATAGGCTCCCTACGGGAGCCAGAGTTGCGCGTTCATGCATGGCATGTGGATTCAGCTCCTCACGTGACTGAATTCGGCGAATAGCAGCGCCGCTCGTTCGAGGCGCGCGGCGCGCTCAAAAGCAGGGGAACGTACTGTCGGGGCGCGTGCAACGTTTTCTTTGCTGCACGACACTTGATTCGGCTCCTCACGTGATCGGATCTCGGCGAATAGCGGCGAGGGCGGCACGCGGCACGTGGAATCGAACGCGCAACTCTGGCTCAAAGAGGGCGAGAGAGAAAAGGGGAAAGGGCTACCGGCGCTTTCCTCCTTTCTGATTGTGTAGAAAGAGGGAAAGTCCCGGATGAGAAGCTTGGCCGGTGTTGGGTGTCTGCTGTGCCCCAACTTCGTTCGCGCTTTCTTTCTGTTTTAAACTCGCAAACTTAATTAGAGCCACGGGCTTCGATGGCAACAGTTCCCCGGTCATCGGGACACCATTGCTCGGTCGTAGGGTGCACGAATACCGACAGAAAGCGTCGAATACTGTCCGAAGACCTACGTAGCTTGCACGGAATCCGGCAAGGCGAGAGCGGCTGCACATGACCCCGGTCTCGGCGGCAGTGGATTGCGTCCGTAAACTGAAAAGCGTTTCCTCAACGCCATCCTCTCGACTGTGCTCGGAACATTTTGTGAATGGAGCGCGCACCGAATGCTGTACCGCCGATGAACATGGGGTACGCTCGCATGGTGCGTGCCAGTTTTCTCGTGATAATTGCTGTTTCAGCTTGTAAAATTTTGTAACTGAATTTATCTTAAAATTGATAATTTGCAGTGGTGACTGACTCAATTTTATCATCTACAACACTTAGTTGAAGGCTCATTTCCGCCGCCGGGTGGGGCTATAAATTGTTGAAAAGGTAGTTCTATCGGTTTTCCTGAATCGCGATCTCCTGCGCGATACCAGAGAGCCGGCAAAAGCGCTCCTTGGAGTGCCGCTGGTGGGTTGTTTCCGTTGATTGGGCGCTTTGAAGCGCTGGATAGTCGCTGCAGTGTACGTCTCGTGTGTTGCGATCTGCGTTTTCGAGTCCAGTGGGCACGTTTCTTTGTTCGAGTCATGGCATCCGCCAGTGCGGCGACGGGGAGAACAGCGGCAGCGAACGTGTCAGCGATAGAAATTGGTGGTTGGTACGCAAAAGATTGCATCAAATAGTAAAATAATTCGTGGCTGCCTTGAGGCGTTCCGCGGTTCAATATAAGTACATCTAGAACGTCTTCGTCGTTCATCCACAAGGAAATATAGGAACACGGACACGCAAGATAAAAGCAGCGCGGCAAAACGATCTGTAGCAGCTCCGGGTGTTTACAAAGTTAATTGAGGTTCCCGTTTCGTGTATCGCTTGTTGATTACTACTAAACGGCTACGTTGAAATAGGCCAAGTGCAAGCGAAAATTGATGAATGGTTCATCATTTCCAGTCATACGGAAAGCGATGGAGCTTAGAAACATTGCAGCCGCACTCGCCTTGCCGGATTCCATGCAAGCTACATAGGTCCTCGGACAATATTCGGCACTTTCTGTCCTTATTCGTGCACCCTATCACCGAGCAATGGTGTCCCGATGACCGGGGAACTCTCGCCATCAAAGACCACGGCTCTAATTAAGTTTGCGAGTTTAAAACAGAAAAGAAAGCGCGAACGAAGTTGGGGCATGGCAGACACCCAACACCGGCCAAGCCTCTCATCCGGGACTTTTACTCTTTCTACACAGCCAGAAAGGAGGAAAGCGCCGGTAGCCCTTTCCCTTTTCTCTCTCGCTCTCAAAATGGCGCTACCCACGATAAAACGGTCTATAGACCTTTTTCGCAAGGGCATCGCCATCTTGAATTGTCGTCACTTCCATTATGGGCGAAAACATTGTTTTGCCGTCGCCACGCCAATAGAAGACATTCAGGACCTAAACGTAACCGTCACACGTTCCCGTTTTGCCTCCCCTTTATTTTTTTACTATTCGCAGGTTGAAACGTTCTGATATTTTTTTTCGTCGCCCATACCGGATATGCCTACTTGGCGGTCGGGGGCGAGAGTAAGCGGAAAAGGTCTATACAGGAACTCTAGGTTGCTCAAGGTTGATACGCCACGTGTCGCGAGAATCGGGAACTAAAACAGCGTGTCCCAGAAAGCTGGCCATGGGGAATGTAATCTGTTCCAGGAAACGTGGAGGTTCTTCAGCTTTTGGATGCGTGCCACTGCCGCGCGACCTATCGGAGGCGACACGGCGGCCATTGTGCTCGCGGAATGCACCGCTTTCCCTGCGGCGGCATCGAGTGCTCTGCTACTCAAGACACGGAAGGCCAAAAGCAAGGGGGAAAGAGGTGAGCGGGACTCTAAGCGAGGCCGTAGGAAACAACGTCGGTTTGTCTATTTGTCTGTTGGGATTTCCCAGTAGAATCATTGGAAAGTATTTCGAAGGATACAAAAGCAGTCCCAAGGGCGGGGCCGTAAACTGTCACCTGGACCTCACTGGCCCTGCAGGTCTCAACATAACAAGTTATTTTCAAGGGCCATTCTTGCTCTGCTACGTTGTCAGCCTCGCTAGCAAATGTTACCAGGATGACGGAGACGAAAAAAGTGCCCCAACAATCCTGCTGCTGAACCGAACATGTGCAGCTGAGCCCGATTTCAAGACTCCAGAGGAGACACAATGTCGCAAAAGAGATCAATCGCCGATTTTTTTTTTTCGTCTTCCCACAAGCGCGGCAAGCAGCGGGACGTCGACCCTTCCGAACCGCCCTCTTCAAGTTTAGAAGACCCGGGAATTCAGCAGCAGCGGAAGGATCATCCCCAGCCGTCCAGCCTTCCTGATGGCCTTCCGACCACTTCTAGCGACGTCCATCATCCTTCGTCGGAACAAGGGGAGCAGAACAGTAAACGCGACGAGTTTTTTTCTTCGTGCGTGAGACGAGACAAACTTTGCTGTGCGCTTGTACCGCATCGGAAGGAAATGACGATCTTTCAGGTCAGTTGGACATTTCCATGTGTAAGACAGAGTCGCCGCGGCAGCCGATACTGAACTCTTTCCCATCGAAAAAGTACAGAAAGGATACTGGAAGCTTTCAGTCGGACCGGTGTAGGTTATTTCCCTGGCTGGAATACAGCACCCAAGTTGATTCTGTTTTTTGCTATCCCTGTAGAATGTTCTCTACCAAAGTGAATGAGAAATTCACGTTTGTCAGCTGCGGATACAGTAACTGGACAAAAAGCTCTGGACAAAGAATCTTGTTTTAGAAAACACGAAACCTCAGTCACGCATAAGTCATATCAAGCTTCGAGGGTTTCCTACGTAAAAATGAAGCCGAGAGGACCAGGCGAGTCAATTGCAACAAGTTTGAGCCACGCGCATTGCAGACAGGGGCAAAAAAATCGGATGTATGTTGCAAGAGTGGCAGATCTCCTTAGATATACCGCTGTACAGGGCTATATTGTCGGCAGAGATGGCAGTAATGACATTACTGTAATGGAATTACAGTAATTAAATTACTTTTTGCAGTAATGAGTAATGTAATGAATTACTTCTCTAGGCTAGTAATTTAGTAATGTAATGAATTACTTTCAGGCAGTAATTTTGAGAAAATTACTCATTACTTTTGAAATTACTTGTCTTATAAATTATAAAGTTCCTTTGCAAGCTTTAAAAAGAAGAGACAAATTATTTTGCATGGTGAAATGTTGTTAAAGAGCATCAGACGAAATGAACGACGGTCACTTGAGCGCGAAGCCTTGTACGAAGAGTTGGACAGACGCACAAAGGAGAGCTGGAAAGGCGAAGGAGAAAAGCTTACATGTAGACATCGCTGGAAAGCAACGGCTTACGAGCTCCAGGCACAACAGATTCACGGCGCGCGTCATCACGACGATACTATACTTCGTTCATCCCTAAGCTCACAGTGCGGTGGGAGCTGCAAGCGCACCAGAACCAATCAAACACCGTTATTTTAATCACGTGTACCGTCCCTTTCTCTGCGCGTGGGTATGAACGACAGCGTGGTTACGTGGCGAACGATAGACGTGTGACTGCTCCAACAAACACTTAGCTTCCACCGTTCCTCCCTAAGCTGAGAGTGCGTCAGCTTAGGGATGAACGGCTCATAGGCTACAAGGCGACGGGCACATCACCAGCGAGTTAAACATAATTTAAAACCTAAGAGGACAGGAACGACAGATCCCCAGCCTTGTACTTTCGTCAAGCGAGGTCAAACCGTAAGCTTCGACCATTGTGAACAACAAACGACCGGAATAAATAGTTAATTCCAAATGCCTTGTTAAACCCTCAGAACGTTTTGCGCGTCCGCGAGCAAAGCAGGTGCCGCTTGCTCTATGCCTCGTGGCGTTCCCTTGGGAAGTTTATTCGGGAATAAGCCTACGAGCAGATATCGCCTCCCATTTGTTGGAAAAGTACACACTTTAGGAAGCTCGCGCCTTTCCTCAACTAGCGACGCTCTTCTGCTTAAGCATATGGGCCTTTTCCGCAAATGTTGGGCGCCATCTATCGGCAAGAAGGAGAGGCGTTTTTGATGGCCTGCCTTGCTTCCGGTTCTGCCCTCTCCAAGCTATGTTGGCGGTCTCGACGCGGTCGAGAAATGCGCTCACTGCTCAGCGTTTGTTTTTCCTCTATCCAACACAATCGACAAGCAGATTTGTTTTCAATTAATGCGCTAACTATAAACGACTTCGTCCGTTTGTACATTTTTTTTCCAAATGAATGGACGACTGATTTCGCCGTGGCGCCCGTTGTGACTGACGACACAGTTGAAGCTCTCTTCGACTTATGAGAAAGTACGAACGGTTACATTAAACTAGGATTCATGTCATATGCAGTACCGGCAGTAAATTCAGAAAATATTCGAGATCAAGTTACAGTTAAGGAAAGCCTTTTTTTTTAATTGTAAGCTATTTGTTTAATTTGCTCGAAAATTTTATTTGGCAAGGTGTATTCTCATAAATGTGAAAGCTTACTCTAAACCGTCCGAAAAACACCGGCGCCTGAACGTACCAATGTAATTCTCATCAAAGGTGTATTTTAGCGGTTTATTTCACCTTGTGAAATTTCAACGCGTAGCTCTATTTCTATTATAAAATGAGACGAACAAACTTGGCTGGATCAACGGCGGACTTGTTCCGCGACTATACTAAATGTAGTTTGCAAGCGCCGCTGACCCTGGCGAGTTTGTTGGTCTCGTTTTTACTGGAAAAGAGCACCACTTTGAAATTTCACAAGGTCAAATTCACCACTAAAATACAAGTTTAATAAATATCAAAGATTAATACGTGCAGCCACCGATTTCTGAGTGAGCCTCGTCATTGATGTCACCCCACCTCAGGCTACAGCTGTATGTGACTGTAGGTCCTGAAGAAAAAACACAAAATCGGCCACACCTGTTTTCTTCTTTTTTCTTTTTTTTTTAGTTTAGCACCTGTAGACAATGTTGCAAACTTATTTCTTGTTTACCCGATGCATACACGAGGACAGCACATCAAAATGACTGTTTCCTCTTTCTTATTTAACCCTTTGGTGCATAGTGGCCACTGCAGTGGACAAAGTTGTTTAATTTTTAAATAAAGTGCCAGGCCGCATATTACCCATACGCATGGTGTCAGCTTCAGTGGACATATGGGTTTTCGATTGCCACTCATAGATGGCGCCACCGTTCCACTGGTGTTGACATATTCAGCATCTAAGATGGCAGCTTCCACAAATTCCAGATAAAGGCACGTGCATCCTCACAAAAGCGTCGTAAACTGTTGAAAAAATTGACTACCTCTCTGTTAAACACTTTGATGCCTTCGAGGAAGTCTTGAGGTGTAATCTGTATTAATATGAGTGTTCAATAAGTCTTCATCGTTCAGTAAGTGATCTATTTGTGGCTTGTCCACTCTGGTGGACACCATGAACAGCAGCATTACGGGGCTATGTGCTGTGCACAAATTGTTTTGGTCAGCGGCACTACAAATATACTGGAATGGTCCAATTTTCTGTTGTAATGAATAAAGCACCATATTACTACATATTCGGAAAAAAACTATATTTTGTTATTTTTTTGTTTTAGTGGCAAACGGTCTGCTACCAAATCGCCTTTGAGGGAAGTAGACATCGATGCTTTATTGGATATTCCACTATCTGACTTAGGAATCAATGTCCTAGTTAAAGACGGTCTGCCGTCAGGAAGTGATGAGGATTTTTAAGAGAGCGAGGATGATGACATCGATTATGCCATAGAGGATGATCCAGGCAGGCGTGACGATAGCTCGGAAGATACCAGCCAAAGTGATGAAAGTGATGATGAGGATCTCGACATGTAACCCAAGCTCCGTCTACAAGAAAAATACGTCGAGTTCAAAAAGAAAAGCCAAAGTTATGGTCATGGTATGAAAGGGATCTTGTACCCCCAGTGCACGCTGTCCACTGTAGTGGATGTTCTGTAATTAATAAACTACATTCCTGAAAGCTAAGAAAACAATCCTGGGTCTCCGCTCAATACCAATGGTTGCAAAAGTGCAAACTTTTCTGATCTGCATGGGCGGTTTTAAAGTATGCAACAAAGGGTCCACAAGACCAGCGGATGCGGTCGTGGTAGCGATAGATCTGCTCCCATTTCACTTTCTGGCGGTGCACGTAGCAACAAACGGTGCAGCGTAGCCACTTTACCTCAATGATTTATAAATATTTGAAAACTGTGGGTTATTCCAATGTATACAACAACCAAAAAGCAGGCAGGCAGTTTGCGCAGCAACGCGAGACCGTCACGTTGGTAAACAAAAAAGTGTGCCAGTGAAACGCACCATCACAGAAACGCCAACTCCGAGGCGCTCGCTCTGCGTGGCACATAAGCGACACGACAGCATACCTAACCAATCTGCTGACTTGTATTCACAGAGAAATAAAAAAGGAAGGAACAAAAACATTAACCTTCTTGAAGTGGCAACTGCAAACGCGAGAGTGCTTTGAATGCTGCCTTTACGAGCCGTCCGCATTGTATCGCTGGATCGCCCGAAATCTAGAGCTGCCGCTTCGTCGAGTGCAGGCTGGTAGAAGGAAACCCAAAGAAGCTTAAACCGCGACAACGCTTGCTGTCGTTGCTGCAGCCAACAACGAAACAGCGCTAGGGCCTGTCGGAGAGCTTCGAAACGCGCGACCACCGCTGCCTCCTGCAGCCCCGAGCCGGACGTACCACGCCACCAAAAATGGCGGACTCCTGTCTGCTGCTGCCGCGCATGCGCCGTGGAAACCCCGGAAAAGGCCCATTATCCAGGCCCTTTGTGTGACAATGCGCAAAAACTTGGGCTCTTGGGTGTCTGGGAAAAATGCTCCTTGAAAGGAATGATCGAGAATAGGTCAACTAGTGCTCTCGGGAGAACAGAAGTAGATTGCGTCCGACGCTGAAGGGAAACATTTCACGTGACGACTCCTTGTAAGAACGAGCCGCCATCGCCCGACTTAACCAACCGACACGGACTACAACTTCTAAATCAGGAAGACCGAGACATGTCACCCTTTTTGTAAGAACCTACACAGTTTTGAACAGCGAAACCGGTGAGTCGACTGTCTTTCTGAGTCACATCCAAAGAAGCTAATCATAATGTTAAACACTTATTTCGTGTGCGCCAGCAAAACGACTGTTCTGTATGGTTCACATTGAGGCGCATGAGGCTGTTGCTGTGTAAACAGGAAGGTCTGAATTTGGGTACATATAGACCTTTTTCGCTTACTCCCGTCTCCAGCCACCTGGTAGACATATCCGGTATGGGCGACAAAAAAATATTGAAACATTTTAACCTGGAAATAGTAAAAAAGATAAAGGGGGGCACAACGAGAATGGGTGACGGTTACGTTTATATCTTAAATGTATTTTAATGGCGTGGCGACGGCAAACAATGCTCTCGCCCATACTGGAAGTGCCGGTATTTCAAGATGGCGGCGCCCTTGTGAAAAAGGTCTATAGACCAACTCAGCTCTTTGACGTGACATCACTGCGGTGGCGCTGCTGTCGGCACTGCGCATGCGCAGTGCCTCGCTTCTCCCGGATCTGGTTGCTGCACACACGCAGTGCCCACACCCTGTGTGGACAAATGAGGGCTTGTTTGTTAAGACTGTGTTGGTGTATACGGTAAATAAAATGAGCACGACGAATTACTGCCTCAAGGTATTCAAAAGTAATGTCAAAGTAATTTCAAAGTAATTTCATTACTTCTGGAAAGTAATTGTAATGTACTGTCATTGCCTTTAGTCTGCGGTAATTTGTAATGCAATTTAATTACATTCTTGCAGTTTTCAGAAAAGTAATTAGTAATGTAATTTAATTACTTTTTTAAAGTAATTCTGCCATCTTTGATTGTCGGCGCTTGGTGTGCACAAATTTTGGAAACGATCCTCCTCGTGGTTTTTTTTGCTGACGTACGTACATGCGCGCGTCCGAGGGATATACTATATATATATATATATATATATATATATATATATATATATATATATATATATATATATATATATATATATATATATATATTTTTATTATTCACATTTGTTTAGAGGTTGAAATGTTTTTCAAATGATTTTGAGATTCACTGCGACAAACAAAACGCCATAAAAATAATGAGGTTCCTAATGTACTCTATGGGATTAATTACAGAAGGGAATTTTAAGTACACAAGAGAAAGAATATAGATTAAATGATATCCAATAAAACCGTTCGATCTAAATTTCGATTGGATGATGCCTATATTCAGCGCTAAGCCATCCACAATTGCCTAAGTATACTTTAGGCGAGATTTCTGCACGTCGGCAGAAAGATTTCCGCCGACTGCGTCAAGTAGGTTTAAAAATTTTAGACTCTACTTGAGTATGTACTTGAGTATGTACTTGTACTTAACTTCAAGTATTTTCTCTGGTAAATCCCGAGGAAAGTACATCTCCCGACTTCAAAGTACCTTCCCCAAATTTGGTTTGGTAAAATTAAGGTCTTTCAAGGACCACGCGATCGTGTTCTTGGCTTTCCCATTACTATACACGACTTCTGAGGTCGATTATTAGCCCCGAGAGCGAGCATAAGCGTCGCTGCGGTCGCCACGCCCTGATTGGGTGAGGTGTTCCGTGACGTCAGGAGGAGGACTCCGCTCCGCGATCTCGCATCGCCTCACTTCCCAGCGCCGGTTTCCTGGTTTGGCGTTGTGTGCCGCCAGCTCTTTGACGAGCTGGGCCTCGTTTACCCGGTGTACAAGACGTTGAGTTAGGCCGATATAGACGTGGCTCCGTACATTTTATGAGCCTGCTTGTCCCTTTTGCCTTTAAAATTGGGTTACAAATCCCGAAAGCTATCGGCGGGGGCGATTCCGCCGATGAACCTTCCCGTCCCCACACGACAGAAGGCAATCTTGCAAGGAGTCGGTGAAGCGGTGCCGCAAGTGTTTCAGACGCTGGGATTCTGTTCCTTGCATGTTAATGATTTCGGACGATATTCCATCCCGCTTTCAAGGCATTTGAAGTGGCATTTATATGATGGGCCTTTCGGTGGTCGGCAAATTAGCTCGCGACCCCGACTCTGCGCTGCCACTCTGCATGCGCTGGTTCGCAGATGTTTTAAAGGCCGTGCGTCTGATGATCTTTGAAGTGCCCGTGGAACAGGGTTGTCTTACATAAATCTAGCTTCTTCGTGAAATAATTATATAGTTTTTACACCTATGCAGGCATATTTCTTAGAAGATGCATAATTACTGTAAATTAGTTTGTATGGTAGCAGCAAAAACGGCCGAATTGCCCCCAGTTGCCTGTATGCTATGTATTGAACTGTCCAAAATATGCACAGCAATAGTACCGTAATTTGTAATCTTTATACTTTTTCCTAACATTCTTTATTCCAGCCTTGGGTATTCGGAAAATACACCGTTTAGTTTGAATTGTCATTTATTTCCAATTAAAAGAGACACTGCTGCAGGTCCCCAAAAGCTTCCTCAGCCTCCAAACTCCCTACAGCTGGACTCTCTGACAACAGAGGAAAACAGGAGTAAAAGCAAGCATTCGAACGTCTGTCCAGTGGTAGAATACAGCACTAGTAGCAGAAAATGTGGAACCTGTGAAGGGTGACAGTCGGCGTGCTAAAAACTTATGGTATTTTAGCTTCAGGACAATTCGATTTAAGTAAAATCTCAATTTTAGGGCTTCAGGGACTAATAACGATCTTGTCACCTTCGCTTACGTTTGTTATACATTACTTGATGGTTGATATAAACTATTCCACAGATACTACCCGTGTGGTCCATTAAAATAATATCCGAATCCAGCAAAGGTCAAATGCGAGCAATGTATATAATAAATGTTCCTTGTTTTTTTACTTTGCCCCTGCACTTGGGCTGTCTCACTTGTGATTCTCTCCCCATGGCCCAGACTGTATTTAGCATGTTGCTGGAGCAGCATGCAGCTTTTCTGCTTCGGCGATCTTGAATAAAAACAGAGATACAAACAAAAAATAGTATACATAACCTGCCAATTTATTAAGACCATCAGCAGCATTTATTGTGTGAGATGTAAATCTATAGTGATGCTCCTACAATTGTGGCCATATTTCTTTATTTTCACATACCAGCTGTGATTCATGCGTTGGCTGCCCTGTCAACCATGCTTAAAATGTTGGTTGAAGTTTCGCCTGCAGCTACAGGCCATACCTCAATAAAGCCGCTTATTCAAATTTACACTTCCTACGAAAAACACGCCAAAAAAAAATTAAATAGAAACGAGTGCGCCGACAGCTAGCGTCGCCACAGCCTCCACAGGGCGAGCGGGGCGAGTCGGGGAAAAATACTCTCCTCGCCGTGACGTCCCCCCAGTTCGCCGTAAGGGGACGCCACGCGAACTTCTCGGGGCTAATAAGAGTTCACCAACTTCTAAAAAAGAATGGCCTACTATCATCCGGTCATTCCTCTGAGTGAAGTATAGGCCGGTGTAAGACCGATACAAATAAGTACCTTACAAGTTGAATCTGTCAAATAGGTTGTCAGCGAGAGTAAAACAAATACTTTGTGTGGCCACTTGATTCAATTTTAGCCATTTCCAAAAATAGTTTATGCCCCCCGCCTTCCTCCGATTATCCATTGAGCAATGCACACCAGTTAACAAAAAAAGACTGCAGGGGAATGAAAGACTGTGTTAAGAATGAAGGCTCGTTCACACAGACCCGTTTTCTTACGTTACGTTACGAAAAGTCACCGGGAAATTTGTGCTTCGTATTAAGCATGGCTACCAATTCAAGAAGATAGCCGGGAACGCCACATTCGAGACACGAATGTTTCGGTGACTTAGACGTAACGTAAGAAAACAATGCTGTGTGAAAAGTTAAACCGAGCCCAACTCATTACGTTACGTTACGACCACGGTGTAAGATACACTCTTTAGGTGAGGACACGGCAGGGCTGAACGCGCGGCGCGAGGGATCAGATAGTGTTCGTTCGACGGGCATCCGAAAGGCTGCATTATTCCGCGGCCACCGTGCCCGCGGCTGACAGTGTCGCCGGCGGCCAAACGGCGAAACTGTCTGAGAGCGAAAAAATTATCTCGTTGCCATGACAGCCCGGTACACCTTGGTCTTTCTGCACGAGCAACAACCTCGCTGGAGCTCTCCGCGTGTGGAGCATGAGGCGGCACAAGCCGTCTTTGCCGTGCCCACGGGTCGACGAGTCATCTGCCGGCGCCGCTTGAAACCCTATACTCTGTTTCAGCTAGTGTTGTACCGCAGGAAAGGCTACAAGCGCGAGCTCCTTGCTCTAAATCACATCTCGGCGGCACACGCTCTCGTGCACCAAGGGCAGCTGCCAACGCTATGAGCTCGCGCTTCTAGCCTTCGCTGCGGTACAAGATAAGGTGAAACGAAGTATAGTGAGAGAGAGAAAGAGAGAGAGTGAAAAGCGAACTTTATCTGCACTGCGCGAGGAGAGCGCTGTCCTCACCTGAAGAGTATTATCTTACACCGTGGTTACGACGAGCCTTGTGTTCTTGGTTTCCACGGTAACTTACCGTCCTAGCTCGTCGTCACCGAAACAATCATGTCTCGAATCTTGCGTGCCAGGCTATCTATAAATAGTTGAATTGGTAGCCACGCTTAATACGAAGCAGAAGTTTCCCGGTGACGTTTCGTAACGTAACGTAAGAAAACGGCTCTGTGTGAACGAGCCTTGAGTTGTACCTTACTTTGAAAGTACACAGTATTTATTAGCGGCGAGATGTTTTGGTGGCGCCCTCGTATGATTCCCCCTTGTGACGTCATTACCTTGCGAACAACAAGTTCGATGGTGTTTGTAAATAGCATGGCGGAGGCTTGAAATCATTGCGCTCTCAAAGGAACACTGCCAACACCATCAAAATTAAAGTTCTTTCATTCCTCTTACTTCCGTCGATGATAAATCATTTGCTGACGTCATAGTCAGCGTTCCGCGAATCGTGGAAGGCCGACCACAGCGACGCTTTCGGTAGCGCACGTCGCCAATAGTACTTCACCTCGTGTACATTGCGCCCGGTGTACTTACTACTTTACTTGAACTACATAGCCTGTCCCTTACTTTGTACTTTATTTCAAGTACTTTTCGGATGTACATTATCCAACGCGGCAATTGTCTACAGAAGATTGCAAGTGGGGCGACAGGCCCCCGCCATTTCTCTGCTCGTGTAGACGAGTCCGCGAAAATGCAAGCTTGCCAAATTGCTACGCTCACGCGCACTCTTCACGTTCTTGCACACATGGGGCACCAGTAGCGGAGCCGTGCTTGCAATAGAGCGCTTCATCCGTCACCGCGCGTTGCCTTCTGGGAACCTGTAGCCCAGGAGCGGAGCGTGTATGCATTTTGCTGCCTACTGATTCCCACAACCCCCATCGACTGTGTGAGTGCCGACGGCGTATCGAGTCGGAACAGCAACAAGCACCGCGGCCCCATTTATTTTCCTGACGGGCGGGAAAGGAGTTCGCAGCTCTTTTGGATAGCGGGGCTAGTGCGTCGCTAATTGGGGACGAGGTCCTGAGGCATCTCCAACAGAAGTCCGTTTGGATGAGGCATGGGAAGGCCACTTTCCAGTTGGCTTGTGGGTCGACGACTTCGAGGGGAGCAGTGCGTCTCGTGGTACGCTGGAATCAGCGCGCGCAGAAACAGCGGTTCGTCCATTTGGTCGGGCTGACTGTGCCCATCATTCTTGGACGGGATTTCCTGGCCCACACCGTTATCATCATTGACTTGGCAAGCGGCGGGTACAGAGAGGGGGCACAGGCACCCCTTTCGAGTTTCCGGGAACGCCCCATGAGGGCCATGGCGGCAGCGCTGGGGAAAGGGACAGAACAGGAAAGAACCGACCGCGACGATGCCATGAGTCACCCAACTCCGAGCTCCGTCACGCACGGCGACGGAATGGGCCACCCGTTGGTCAATGCCGATGGACTGTCCCGACCAGAGCGAGAGAGGTTGGCGGCTTTGCTGCACAACTTTGACGAAATGTTCACCGAACAGCCGGGCTCCACCAAGCGGGTGCAACATCGCATTGAAACTGGGGACTGGGGCACGCGCGCTTGGAAGTCCAATCCGCGTCCTGTGAGCCTGGCCAAGCGAAAAGCGATAGATGCCGCAGTCGATGAGCTCTTGGAGTCGGGAATCAATCACCGGTCATCAGGACCCTGGGGATTTCGGGTGGTGTTGGTGCCAAAGAAGAACGGAACATCGAGACTCTGCGTCGATTATCGGCGCTTGAACGCGGTGACCGTAAAGATGCGTATCCGTTTCCGAGCATCAAAGAAATCATCTCGAATCTGGGGACGGCGAACTATTTCACCTCCTCCACGCAAGCAAAGGCTACCTCCAATTGGAGATGAGGCCGGGCGATGAAAGCAAAACTGCATTCGTGTGTCACCGAGGCTTGTTCGAGTTCACTCGGATGCCGCTCTTCCCGCGGGGAGCGAGCGACCAGATCGAGTTCGGAGCTGGCCTCGAACGAGGAGTAGTTAGCTCCGCGCCGCCGCAGAGGGCGCTGAGCTATGAGGTCCCTCCTCGGCAGCCACGGTGTCGGCGGCGTAGCGTGCTCACCTTTTTCGCGGTGTGTTGGTGGTGTGGGGCCAGTGGCTGGCCTCGTGTTTTTCTTTGGTGCTGTGTAGACCATAGGTGCCACCATCGTGCATGAAGGTGAGCCTTAACCCGAAAAAAACCCTACTGAAAACAAAAAAACAAAAAAAAACATTGGAAATCTAAACGGGTGGCAAGCTTGGTCAATTCGTTCGGATCAAACGTGAATAGGGAGTTTTAGTGAGTCGTTTTTGAGCACACGGTTCCGAAATCACGAACGGTGCAGCTGGTCCGTTCCGTGAAACCGTACGTGAAATTTGACATATTTTAGCGAATCGTAAAACTGGCGCGACCGTGTAAACGATGATGATGATTTGTTTGACTGGTGGCGCAATCTTCTAGTAAACATGTGAAACATTCTGCAACGTGTGAATTCGTGGCGGCTCGTGTTTCCGGCGTCAGACTGATGTAAACAAGGCGACCGACGTAACTTTGCCGGTCGTAATTTCAAGAACTGTGAAGCTAGATAGAAGTAAAAAGTATCTAAACGACCGTAAAGGTATGTGGTGTGTCTCCGTCATTTTGAACTTGAACGATCGTTCACGTTGCGTGCCGTCGAACCGAATCATTTCTTCTGCTTGCGGTCGCCACGGTAGCTATTGCCGGTGACAGGTCAAGAACGAAGTGGAAGCACCTCTCACCCCTTTCCACTTCAGCGGAGCGAACGGTGGAGAGGAGGTCGCCTCCCCTCTAGCATTCGCTCCGCTGAAGTGGAAAGGGGTGGGAGGAGCTTCCACTTCGTTCTTGACCTGTCACCCACTATACACTCTAAGAAAAAATGGAGGAAAAAGGTAGCAACGGCGCGTCTTCCTCCCTTCTACTGACGCGCCCCCAAGCGGACACGAGAAGAAGGGAGGAGCGAGACGTTTTCCTCCTTCTCCAGGCAGACGGGAGAAAGCTTTCGCCCTCCCGACTCATCTTCTTTCGGTTTCGTTTTTCGAGCACGTCGCGCACGTTGTTTAATAAATGTTGTTGAGTTGATTGAGCTTAAGCGGCAGCGAAGGCCGCCTGTTAATTCCGTCTTCTAGTCCAAACGTGCAGAACATTTCGGTTGCATCGATGTTTTTATCACTAATTTTATCAAACGAGCAAACGAAGCCGCTAGAAACAGCGAAGTTCCGGAGCAGTGCCAGCAGCGCTACGTACACTGGGTAAGATGGGCGTCTCTGGATTGCGGGACGCACGCGGATCTACAGTAGCGGAACCACGCGGAACTCTGTCTACGTTTCGGACGTTATGGAATCGCAGGAACTGCGTCCAACACCGGCAGGTTTTTGCTGCCGGCTGCCTAGGTGCCTTCCGTGCTGAGTTCGGTTCTGTTTTCCGATGCCGAGTGCCAACCGGCAATCAACGTGGCTTTGTATTTCTGCGTGTCAGCAACATAGCAGCAACATCGTGATGGCAGTGTTGTGCGTTGTGAACAGAAGACTGGAATTATCGCCGATGTGACCGTGTGTTCGCGTATCAGTGGCGTAACAACAAGATGAGATGACGTAAACTGTCGGGCATTGATGCGGCTGGTCGGGCCGTGATCGGAGGGGGCGGGGTGTCGCAGGTTGACATTCCGCTTTACATTAAAGAGTTTAAGACCACTTGAGGGATTAGGTGCAATCGGTCGACGTGCGGATTGTCATGTTGGAACGCTGGTCTGAACAGTAAGCTCCTATCGTAGTGTGGCCAATGTGACTGTCCGTTGTCTCCTCCCCGAGAGCTATTGCGCTCTGTAGAAAGGACTGAAAAGTACGAAATTATGACGGAAAGCACGTATATTTACAGTGTGGAATTTCAGCATTAAAAAGGAATAGTAGGTAAAATCGAAAAAAAGAAAAAAGCTACCCTTTATTTTGCTGGTTAAATATACTACGGTTCCTGGAGAAACTGCCCTCCAAGTGGCGCGCTGGGATGAGCGCTAGAAGTTTTCGAGCTGGCCACGGCGTAGCTCCGTACACTTAACACCTGCCGCAAGTCGCGGCTTTCACTGCATTGAAGTTGATCGAAAAGCGATTTCTCTGCCCGTGAAGCATCACTAGCTGAGTGAATATCCTCTCTACAGAGATTAATTCAAGACGGCAATTGAAGCCGTGCGCAAACAGCACAAATAGAAAAACAGACACTACAATAGAAATACAGGCTACGACGTGCCGTGCGGGGAAACAAACTCATGGCTTCGAGCCGCATTGGAGCGGCTTGATTTATTGGCTTTCAAATAATTACGGCATGATCAAGCGTTTACTTTTTAATAAGAGATTCATCCCCTGAGCCATTCAAAATACTCTCAGGGGTATGACATTGCTGGGAAAAAATCAACATGCTGGGAATATTTTTTATTGTTTAGGGAGTCACCGAAAAGTTCCGTACGTTCAAAACGACCAGTATAAAAGACGGAAACGCAGAGCTCGGGCGTAGTGTTCGGGTTAGTGTGCCGTTATATTGACGTTTGTATGTGCCATGTGTGTGTATGTCCTCAACACTGGTCCTCAATGGATGTTCACCTGATGCTTGTGGAATGAGTAATGTGTGTACATTGTGTGTGTAGTAGAGGATCCGAAAGCGCAAGGGTAGCCTGAGGAAATAAAAAAATATTTTTTGTAGAACATGAATTTGGCGGTACTTAGCGCCACCTAGCTTAGCTACTTGCAATTACTCTGCTTGAACCTGCCATCTGGTGGCAAGCGATTTAACCTTCTTTCACGCTACGCGGTAAACAGCGGCTTCGAGTTTGTTCTTTTGAGAGCGGCTTTTGGTTTCGCGGTTTGGTTTGCCATTCCTCCTTGGTGTGCGGTTGGCGAAATAATTGTGACTCGAGGAACAGCAAAGGTAAGACGTGAAGTGCGCGAAGTAACTGGGTATCGGTTGTCTCCGTTTAACATCGCAGTGCTGACGACGAGAAGACTGAGTAACTGCTTTCGAAACTTAAGTTTCTGTACCTGCGGGGGAACCTTGCTTCGGAAATAAACACAGTTCGCGGAAAGCTCGTGTTACGCTTTTATTTGCTGCTCCTTTCGTCCCGTACAAGAGACGTAGCGTCCTCGTTAAGCCTTATTGAGCTCGATTTGCTCGATTCAGGGCCGCCATAATGAGATGCAGGCGACGGAGGAACTATTTGCTCCCCTGCTTCAGGGACGAAGGTTTCTCCCTTTATGTAGGAACATAGGTTACAAGACCGTTCCTCCTTTTAGGGAGGACTATCCATACCTTTTTTCTAAAAGTGTAGTCTGCCCGCAGATCGCCAAAGATTTACTAGCACGCGCAGTTTACAGCATTCACGATCGCTTACCATTGCAAGCACTCCTCGAAATTATTTGGTTCATCCTCTCAAATCAAGCAGACTAACAGGATGGCAAATCGCCTCCCGCTGTCCTAAGCCTAACGCTCGGCTGGGTCGGCGAAGTTAGTCGCTGAACTGACCGCCATCTTTTTCTACCCGGGTCATGAACGGTGCTGGCTGCGTTGCGGTGACGACTCCAGCGGCTGGAACGGGAGAAACGAACGAGAAGCGATTCCGACGCCCCGAACGACTCGCGCGCGCATGCGCAGTGGCGTCGCCAATGCGTTTGAGGGCGAACCGTTCGTGTGGAAACGACCTGCTAAAACTCCCTATTATGGGATACGGGTACCCGTCTGAAACGGTACCCGTTCGACGTGGCACGTGACCACACATTTGAACGCGCCATTCGGATAGTCAGGCAAATTACTCGCTAGCTCTAAATGGGTATCGTCTGGAAGGTTGGTTATCTAAAACTTATTTAAGACGTCCCAGAAATCGATAAATCAACTTATACCATGGACGAAACCCGTAGAAGAAATGTGCTCGCACACGTGGTTGCAAATAGGCAGGAAAACAGACAAAAGATTGCTCTCGATTCTCCTAGAAGTTTATTACATACAATCTATTTATCAGACAGGTAGAGATGTGCAGGCGATCTGTGAAATGTGAAGAGGCACTACTACTACTAGACTTTTATGCAACTGAGAAAATTGCAAAGCAAACAAGAAGTGAGGTAATTCTAGTCTATAGCGTTTATTCTCCCGGCAGCTGGGAAAGTAATTTCCCCGAAATTCTTCCGGCGGACGCCTCTCATTGGCGGTGGCAATCAGTTCATCGAATGACGTTACATCGACAGATCGCTTCATTGACACGCTGTTTCATCGACAAATTATACGATAGACAGCTATGATTACCTATTTTTGTTGTGATAAGTCACCCAGACTGTCGCCGCAAATGGCGTGTGCAGGTGGGCCAGGGAGGATCACATTTTGTAATGAGCCGTCGCAGACTGTCGCCGCGAAACTGCGTGAACGGGTCCGCCGGCCAGTGATAGAAGCGCGACGAAATGTCCCTACAGCCGGCCATTCGCATAATGAGTGTCGGTGATATGTTTGTGTCGACGAAACGTGTTAATGAAACATGTACCCACGAAAAGTTGTCTATGAAACGTGTGTCTACGAAATGCCGGGAGAACAAGAATGTCAGTATTCTTGCCGGCAGTTGTCACATGATTTCAGACATCTATTAGGAGGTGACTGCCGGTAGAATTTCGAGGAAATTATTCTCCCGGCAGGAAATAGACGCTGCCTATTTCTATAGATAATCTGGAAGAGTACGCGTAGAAGAACGGTCAATCGTTGCCAACAAGTAGGTTGCAGTGCACTTACCATAATAATAGCGGACTTGAAGAATGTAATCCGATATATATGTCGACGCGGGCACTGCAGGAAAACCACACAACGAAACGAGAAGGAAGGACTCCTTGAAGTTCCAACACGATGCGGCGCACAAGCTGTCATTTGCCGAACCGAACCAAACCGCAAGAATTCCTGACTTGTTTGAAGAATCGCTTGTTGCCGATATACCCGTAGGACTTTTCGAAAACTGATAGCTTTGGTGCACTTCGAATACGTTGTGGAGAGACATTCTAATAAGACCACAGGGTAAGGCGGCAGATCGAAACAGGACGAACGAAGTTTGAATTGCAACGGAGACAAGCAGACAAAGAAGCAGACATGTACACGTTACCCCGAAAAAGTAACTAAATACCATTACTCGTTACTCGCTCAAAAAGTAACTAAATACGTTCCTCGTTACCGATTCTCAAAAGGAACGCGTGAGTTACCTCAAAAGTAACGAGTTACTTTTCACGTTACTTTGACGGCCAAATACACAACTGTTTTTGTTTCATGGTTTATTGTTTTCTTTTAGTAGTCATTGCCCAATTACGAAGCAGCTGCCTGTGGTAGTTTTCACCAGTTATGTTTCCCCGCTTCCTTGAAAACTCATCTCCGGCGACGCTGAAGCGTCGTTCTACTGACGCACTCGAAGGAACGGCAGTGTTGTGCTTCAGGAAGAGCTGGCGAATCTCCGGGAACCACGCTCTTCATTGAGGACAGCGGGTAATGGGTATGTGCCTTCCTGCGTTTGCAAACTCCGGGTTTACATTCGGTCCGTACCCGGTCCTCGAAAGTTCACCCAACGAACCTGATATACCTTGCCGTACTGTCATACTGTTTATTTGTTTTTCGGGTTGCCCATCTGCCTTTGTTGCAACAGACGCATACCCAGGTTAGAATTAAAACGAAGCCATCTAAGCGGTGCTGTACACGTTACTACTCAAAAGTAACGAGATACCGTTACTCGTTACTTGGCCTGAAAAGTAACTAAATACCGTTACTCGTTCCTTTTCTAAAAATGTAACTAAATACGTTACTCGTTACCGAAAATAGTAACTACGTTAGCAGGCGCTACAATCGCGCGCGGCTTGTGCCCCCCCCCCCGGGTCACGTGACAGAGGTGACCAGAGAGGAGGGAGGGGTTCAAGGCATTCCAGGGCCAAGCACGTGACGCTCGTTTTGGGAGCCGCCGTGACTCAATGGTGTAGAGTAGCTGTGAGCGGGTCCTTGTACGAATTAAACATAGAACCCTGTGTGTTTATTCCGTTGTGTTTGCACCTCACTACATGTGAGTATTAAACTTTCACGCACTCTCCTTCTTTTTTTATGCGCATTTCTATCGTCCATTGTGTTGTTTATTATTGTGATAATTAATTCATTCACGCAACAAATTAGCTCACTTATCTATTGGTCTAACATCAATTATTTCAGAATTGGAAAATACTAGTTTCTTCGCTTAAATTCCGTGACACATAAAATATGCGCGTAAATCCATTGACATTAAAAGTGAAACAATTCCTCAAAGTTGAGCCCACAAATGCAAGAGACAGCATGTGGATAATACGTAAATTAGTTTCCGCTGAGTATATAGCAGGATGTCTCGTGGAACGGGTGAGGAGCGAACGGTCAAGTTCACAAAAAAAAGCCCACACCATTCCAATATTTTTAAATTCCCATCCTCGCAGCATGACGCGTTTGCAGCCTCGGAAAGCAGGTCAATCGCGCGCATTTCAGCATCCTCGAACGCCAGAAATGGCGCCGGGTCGAAGCTCGGCTTGCGCCCGAGCGAAGAAAGCACTCAGCGCGAGCTCGTAGTTTGACTGCTGCAACGGCGCGCGTGCTCTCGCACAGCTCGATGTTCTTGCAGCCGCGTGTTCGCGCGCTACCTTCGCTGCGTCTTCAGGTGAAGCGGAGTCTATACTTGGTCTCAGCTCGGACTATTGTTAGCCGCGCATGCTAGAAGTGCCAGTGAGTCGCTTTGGACGAAGCCTCAGCGGCTGCACGAGCGCTCCTGCAGCGAGTGCTCTATACTTCGTTTCAGCTTGGGTCCAGACGCAGCCAATGCTACATGCACGAGCGTGTGGCCCTGAACAGTGCCTGTACTGCACGAGCGCGCGTGCTTGGCAGGGACGCTGGAAGCCCGGAGCTCGCGCTTGTAGCATCGGCTGCGTCTGGACCCAGGCTGAAGACGCAAGTATGAGTTAGGGCAGTCGAGGCTAGGGTGCCTTCATGTGCGCTTTGCTTAGAGGTGGAGACATCTCGCCATTTTGCTCCCACACATTTATTTTTCTTTTTTTGTTCAGGAAGCGCGTGAAGAGAGCGTGCTCCTGCACGCGTCTATGGCGGCGCCTGACTGTCGCGGATGGCGACATTTTGTTTTCGTCAATTTCTTTGTATTTTACCCGTGAGCGCAGTATGCTCGGTGATCGGGTACTAGCAACAGGGTGGCATCGCCCTTAAGGACATTGAGGCACCCTAGTCGAGGCTATCCGCTCGCGCTTGCACAGTCTTCACAATAGACCTATTGCTGTCTTACCCAAGCATCAAGGAGAATGCAGGGATTGGTGTTCCACGCGCCGCACGTGCTGGCCTCAGCAGTAGTAACTTTTCCAAAGCAAAAACCTAAAACAAATGGCATCTTGCACGCGCGTTCGTCAATGCTTTCTTTTGGTTATTTACTTCGAATCTTTTATACAGGAAAGGCGTGCGCGTGTGGCGCGTGGAACACCAATCCCTGCATTCTCCTTGATGCTTGGGTAAGACAGCAAATGGTCTATTACTCCATCCTAAGGTGAGACCACGTGGGTGAGACAAAGTATAGAAGTGTATTATTTTACGCGGTCGCGTCTTCTGCGAGAGAGATCCGAGCTGAATAAGTAAATTGAGGCGACAAAGAACGGCAAAGTTTTAAATCTACTGTCAGAAATATCAGCTCGCGAACGTGGCGTGTTTAGGTAAAAGGATTAATATATATATATATATATATATATATATATATATATATATATATATATATATATATATATATATATATATATATAGTGAACTTGTGAAAAGGTGTTAGCCTTTTATATTTTCTGGTATTGCTTGAGATTCAAGCTCGCGAGTCGCACGAGGAAGGGCAGCACGCGGGGAAAAAAAAAGGGGGGGGGGGGAGTAGATATAAGGCATGTAGCTTTCCCCAAACACTTTGCTTTCCCAAGACATCCTCTCGTGTCGCTCACTTCTTTCTCACGCACCTCGCATGTTCCTCTAGGTATGACCCACACGTGGTCATTGAATGGTACTATTGGGGAAAAATGAAATGGGAACAGAGGAGCTCGTTACTCGCGGTACAGGCTGCGCCGCCTAAAAGTGAGCCTAGCGGAGAAAGTGTGTGGCGTACTCCGATGTGTTTACGCCTTCCGCTCGGCGCTTTCCAAGCTTCGGCAGTGCGCCTCTTAGTGCGCTGAATGCTACCACCACTATCTTTGCTCGGGCGGCGCGTGCGGCGCCAGGAAGCTCGCCGCCAGTAGCAGCTAAACCGCATGCCCAGCCAGCGCGCGCTTTAGCAGCTACTAGCGGCAAGCTTCCTCGCGCCGCACGCGCCGACCGAACAAAGATAGCGGTGATAGCTTTCAGCGCACAAAGAGGCGCAATGCCGAAGCTTGGAAAGCGCCGAGCGAGGGGCGTATACACATCGGCGTAGGCCACACACTTTCGCCCCTAGGCTCACTTCCAGGCGGCGCAGCCTGTACCGCGAGCCACGCGCTCCTCTGTTCGCATTTCATTTTTCCCCGTACATGGCGACACCATGACGCAGGCGTCTGCCGATTTGCTGCGTTCTCTCCTTTCATTATGTTTGCTGCTTGGGGATGGTCGGGATCCGCTAACCATGACGTAAAGCGCAGGCCTTGTCTTCTAGCTCGTATCGCTGTTGCGGGCTCCACGAAACTCCCGGGCATGCTTCAGAGCAGGTTCCGGATTGAGCCCAAGGTCGCTGGGTTCTGCAGCAGCGCGAGGTGTCGTCCCACGCGCTCCAGCTGCGGTGCTCGAAACTGCACTGTCACTGATTCCCCCCTCCCCATGCACTGAAACAGATGGAGGTTCGTTTGTTACAAATCAAGTGCTCTTTTAATTTTTCTTTTAATGTACACGCAGAAGAGTTTTGTCCCCCGTCGCATGTTGTTTTGCTGGTACGAAAAGATTGCACATCCTGTAGCTGGAACCGTTTGTTCTACGATCAGACGTAAAAGCACACATCAGAGTTTATCTTGGCTTACAACAGGTCATCCACCATCGAAAAAAGATCCCTACCTTGGACAAAGGGCTGTTCAATGATGGTAAGATGTGAAGAAATTATGTACCTTATTCGACAATCTGAGTTCAGCTTGGCGTAGTATTGTTATTCTTGCTTTTGTACTGTTCTGAATTAATCGGGGCGGAAAATGCACTTCAATTTCGTGGAGCCCCACGAGTAGTTGTGCGCTACAGGTAGGGTTCTTGTAATGCGGGAAATGCATCGAGGGAAATAATTGGTCAATTGTAGGAAAACTATTTGTGAACAGTAAATTATTAGGTTGCCTATTATAGTCATGGCGTGATTTCTTAAAAACGCAGGGCGTGATTTCTCAAAAAGACATTGGCACCCCCCCCCCCCCAAAAAAAAAATATTTTTTTTGCCAGGCGATTTATTATGGCGTTAGAAGGCTACCCAAGCAATATTTTGGTCCAGCGTCACATATATTTTTAATAAAGTAAAATAAACCAACTGCTCGAAACTGAAACCAAAACTGGACTGGGGAGGAAAGAGAAATACAGAAGAGGAAAGAGTTGGCAAAAATCACGTAAAGGTAAAACTTTTTTTTTATCGATCATTGTATTTGCAGGTATTTTAGACGCCGCAAAAATGGGTATCATATTTCTCGTCAATTTTGGATATCTTGTGTGTGCCTCCGACGACACACGACTTTGATTATATATGGCGGTTGTGTCTGAACCATATAAAACGGCATGTGACCACAGAGAAGAGATTGAGCGCGACTCTAACCACAGCCTCCTCTATACTGACAAAGCCTGGCAGATCGCCACAAGACAGCGGCCGCCGAAATGGAAAAGGTGGAGTGGCAGTCTACGGGTGGAGAGGGGAGCCAGGTGACGGGCGCCCCGCTGCGGCGAGACGCCGAAACACACTTGTCCGTCCGATGGAATGTCCGCTTGATGCTTCTCGCGTTCTTCGAACTACCGCTTCGTTTCTCGTCGGGTTTGAATACCATGTTTCGGGTCCCCGCCGCTGCAAAAGCTGTGCGCTGACTACAGGCTCCCCGAGAAATGCTCTGTGCTACAAGATCCTCGCGCTCCAAATCTGCGACCGGGCACTCTATGGCTAGGTCGTCGAACTGCCAGGCTTTGTGAGTATAGACCATTTCATTTAGAGCTCTCAGGGCGGCGCCATTTCGTTCGACCGCACCGCAGTGCCCTCTCCAGACATCCGGGAAGTTCAGCTGGTTCGGCGGGGTAAAACGAGACGCGCCCGACTCTGCTAGCAGACGACAAACCGGGAGGTTGCCGTTCTCCATCTTTCGGCTGTACCGGCGGGCTATACCGAACATCTAACTCTCGCTCATGGCTGCCGTTATGAAGTGGTTCGCGTTCTTAGAATATTTAGCGCTACTCAAAAATCAGCCTATAGAATCCTGTTGTTTTATTTCAGTAAATGATCAACTAGCGTATCTTTGTTTCGTTACTTCAGTAGCAGGGGACTCAGCCGGCAGTACTACCCTCAGCCACTGCGTCTATTGCGTCAGGAGAGCACGTTTTTATTTATTATTCCAGACTTCCACTCTTTGTCGCTAAAGGCCTACAGCAGTACGAACATTGTATAGTAAAAAAGATAGAGCAACTGGATTTACTTTTCGCCGGAGAGACCGGCCACTCGGACACAGTTTTCCCGATTCTTTTCTTTATTTGCACGCATGTAACAGCGCAATTGGATTCGGTTAGTCTTTTTATCGAGTATAGCATTACACGATAACTTGCATATCGAAATTCGCGCATCTGCGCTTGAAGTTTCCAAAATGATTTGATTTTAAACCGAGTTTGAACACCAGCCGGATGTACAGCCCACTCGGCGGAGCAGACGACACGCGGGTGAGAGGGGAGAGCATTTTTTTCTCTCTGCTCTTCCTAGTGGAAGGAGGCTACGCTCAAACCGGCCAGTCTTGATCGGTGGTTTTCAGGCGGAAAGAAAACAAATTTCGAGCCGGAAATTGTTTTCTTGGTAGCTGGGTTCTCACATGTAAGTACAAATAAAAACGATGGCGAGCATAAATACCCTGTCAGTGTCCCTTGAACATCTTGCTTTGTGATTCGTTCTTAGGCGCTAATATCCACCTGTTTCAAGTCGATACTGACTGTATATATATATACACAACAAGTACATACGCTCTGCGTGGTAGCCCGCCGTGATTCGATGTTCAAGGGCACTCTACCTTCAAAAACAGCATGAGAAAAAAACGGGTTATTTGGAGGGATTGCGACTCGCCAACTTCTTTCGAAACCCTATATTTTAGACAATACAATCAAAACTGTTTTTGGAAAAAAAAAGCGACTTCTGTAGGCAATGAAAACTATACATTCAAAACACCTGTGAGCTGAGCAGAAAAGTTCTATATGTAATACTCATTAACAACCCCTGGTGAACAGCTTATGGTATAGAACGTTTGCGACTTTCATACTTGTTGCTATTAAGTGCCACTTACGCTCTAATAGTTTAATGTTTTTAATACCTCGAACGTGAGAATGCATTGATGCCAGAAAGCGCAAGTGTCTTGTGAGTGCATGCATCACTTGAAGCTAAATCGCCCGAACATTAAGAACTTTAAGTTGCCAGAAAATATCAATTGGGCGGAAACTCCGATGATTTTCTTCTTATTAAATCATAAAATGCTTTCTGACGGAACCCCCAACTTCCAAATTTTGTTTGTCCGTAAGTCCGTATATCCGTCAATGCATTTTCTCGCTAAATTTAGCTGAGAGGAAATTGATGTCATGTGACCTAAACGCCAATTCAGTTTTCCCGCTAAATATAGCGGTAGAATTGACGTCACGTGACCTGACTTCCCGTGACCTATGCACGAATTGAATTTCCCGTCTAAATGTGTCGGGAAAATTATTGTCACCTTCCTTGCTCTCGAAACATATACATCAATTCAGTTTCCCCGCGAAATTTGGCAGGGAAAATTGGTATCACGTGACTACGTGACGTGATTTATACACTAATTTTGTTTCCCCTCTGTATCTAGCGGGAAAATTTAGGTTGCGTGACATATACTTTTATGTGCGTTGATGCCACGTGACCTATAGTATACAGTCTTCTAAACGATACCACCCGCAAAGCATTTAGAACGTTTTAACGTTAGCATTTTAAATACCGTATTTACGACTACCTGGAGGTATGGACTACACAAGTATTTGTTTTCCTAGATTACTCATTACGACTAGACGCGACGTGTTTTGTGAAAGACCGAGTATGTTAGAGGGGTTATGAAAAAATATTGAGTTGGAAAGTCCATGACATTGCAGAGGCGTCCTAGTCTTGCCCACACCGCCACCAATTCAGAAGCTTCTATGTCGCGGTGAAATTGCGAGGATAAACGGGGACTATTTCTTTCAGTCTTGCCTTTGCAAAGCTTGATGACGTAATTCTAGGATAGAAACCACCCACCTGACGACAGTCAATCAATCAATCAATAAATCAATCAATTTTATTTACATCATCATCAGATAGTGATGTGGCTGCAGCTGCAGAGGCAAAAAGTTGTAGCGGGTGACCTAACCAGTCCCAGCCGAAGACAAGGAAGAAGAGGATGAAAATCACGAGGGAATGCTCGAGATATCCGAACACCGGTATCCTGCCTCGGTCTCGAGCATTCCGTCGTGATTTGCATCCTCTTCTTCCTTGTCTTCGGCTGGGACTGGTTAGGTCACCCGCTATATTCTGTTTCACATTATGATGTACCGCAGGGAAGGGTACGAGCGCGAGCTCCTTGCTCTAGGGTGCATCTCGGCGGCACAAGCTCTCGTGCATTAAGGGCAACTGCCAACGCTATGAGCTCGCGCTTCTAGCCTTCGCTGCGGTGCAACATAAGGTGAAACGGAGTATACAACTTTTTGCCTCTGCAGCCCACATCACTATCTGATGATGATGTAGGTCACCCTGTAGCGGGTGACCTAACCAATCCCAGCCGAAGACAAGGAAGAAGAGGATGAAAATCACAAGGGAATGCTCGAGACCGAGGCAGGATACCGGTGTTCGGATATCTCGACATTTTTTTGTACTTACTGACCACAAGCCACTAACCTACGCTATCAGGTCTGCCAGTGACAAATTCACCCCTCGAGAGATACGCCAGATGGCGTACATCTCTGAATACACCACAGATATTCGCCACGTAAAGGGTACAAGCAACGTTCCCGCTGACACGCTCTCGCGTGTCGTGACATCTTCCTGCTCCTCCATCATACCAGCAAGCATCGATTTCCAAGCAATGGCGTTAAATCAGCAGGACGACACTGAACTGCTGAAGCTCAGTGCTTCACATCATCGACTTGACTTCAAGTTAATTGTACTCCCGACGTGTGACGTTCCTATCATCTGTGACTGCTCATCGCAAGTGCCACGGCCCTTCGTCCCACTTGCTTTCCGACGTCAGGCCTTCGAATCGCTCCATTCACTGGCACATCCTGGAATTCGAGCAGCCCAACGTATACTAACCCAGCGGATTGTTTGGCCAGGAATTAATAAGGATGTTCGGAATTGGGCGCGAACCTGGGTCAAATGTCAAAAGGCAAAAGTTCATGGGCACACATTTGCACCTACGATGTCATTTCCACTCCCGGCTGCTCGTTTCGATGCTATTCATAGAGACATGGTGGGCCCTCTTCCACCATCTGATGGAAACAAATACATATTGACCTGTATTGATAGATATACTCGCTGGCCGGAAGCGCTCCCTATCCCAGACATCACAGCCCAAACGGTTGCCAAGACGTTCGTGTCTGGTTGGGCAGCCCGCTTTGGAGTCTCGTCATCTATCACAACCGATAAAGGCAGACAATTTGAGTCTTCTCTGTTCCGAGAACTAGTGGCACCTCTTGGAACTACCCGGATCCGTACGACAGCCTATCATCCCAGCAGCAACGGGAAGTGTCGCTCAAAGCTCATGAAGATCGCATCCACTGGAGCACCATACTTCCCATGGTGCTACTCAGTCTCCGGCCACACACAAGGCGGACATTGACTGTACGCCCGCAGAGCTAGTTTATGGCGGACTCCTTCGTCTCCCGGGAGTGTTCTTCAACTCGAGTCACAACCCTACGGAATATGATCCTGCCAGCTATACGACCCAACTCCGGGCCTCGATGCGTGCAATTAGGCCGGTGCCCTCACGTTCCCAACAGCCTCATGCCCCTTATGCTCCTAACGACCTCATGACCTCCAGCCACGTATTTGTTCGTCGTGACACAGTTAGAAAACAATGTGAATGCCCGTATGATGGCCCTTTCCGCGTCATGGACCGTCATGCCAAATACTTTCGTCTCGATATCAATGGACACAATGAAACCGTCTCCGTGGATCGCCTTAAGCCTGCGTTCATCGACAAGAGCCAGTGGTAAAGGCCCTGTCACACTGAGGCAACACCATGACAACAGCAACGCAACAAATGTCCTACAGTCGAGCAACTTGTTGTTCGTTCCCCGTGTTGTCCGACAAACCTCTCACATCGTGGTAACAGAAGCACAACATGGACGACAACGAAAATTTTGCCTCGGTATGACAGCTTCGGCAACAAAAACAGCAGCAACTTGTGTTGGACAGAGTGTGTTGCCCTGATCGCTGGCTGAGCGAATTTCGGGCGGGCAACACGACAACACAGATAGCTTCGATGGTAGAGCTTGTTCCCTACCAATAACGCCTAACTCAAATAAGGTCTTGCAAAACGTTATTTAACAATAATTATTTTGGCATGCAGCTAAGAAAATTGTATGAATGTTTTTGCTGCGTAATTACGGAAAGCGATTGCCAAAATAGTCACAGTCGTTAACGTTCAGAGTGGTGCTGAAAATAGAACTGCCTAGAGACCATCTCACTTTTCTGCTAGTGAAATAAAATGGCATGCCTACTCACCCGCTGATAAAGTATAACAAAACGGATCCAGGAAAGCAAAGATAACAAAAAATTAAAACATTAAAACGGCCACTCTGATCATGATTGTTGATGCTTTTAACTTGAAAACAGCCACTACCAGAAACAAGATTTCTTTCAAAAACACCCATGACGTTTTCGGGTATGAAGCGATCACATAGCAGGGGGTAGGCAAATCGACAACGTTACAAAAATATTTCTTCCACCGATTGTTATGAGGGCCGATCGCGTCGGTGTCGCAGTTTTGAAGCACTGTCAGTTCAGCTCAACACCACTCTACAAAAGACTTTTCGAGATACTACCGGTGCCAACTGAAATTTAAAGTAGAACTATGAATTGCCTGAAAGAAAGAACCGGACAGAAGCACTTCATACGGTGGCGTAAATCCCGAACATATATCAGCAATCTCACTTCGCTCAGTTAGGGCTACCTGCTTTGTCAGTAAATAAAAAAAAAACATTGTTATAAAATAAAAGGTAGAAAATACTCCCCGTGTAAAGTTTTCTGATCACAGCGACTGGTTGATGTGGCCCTGTGATAATTTTCGGCCCTTCGAACGCACTTTGTAGGGTCAGGTTTCCAGCGACTCCATGCCGCACAGGAACGAAGGTAAACACTCAAGATGGTGAAGTGTTCCCCGTGTTGTCCCCGCCGTCAGCGCGGTGTGACAGGGTGGTCGGAAAACAAATCGGCAAACACGGTTGCCGGGTGGCAACAACATATGTTGCCCGACAGTTGTTGCCATGGTGTGACAGGGTCGCCGGCAACACGATTTCTTTGTGTTGCCGGATAGAGTTGTCCAACTGCTGCCTCAGTGTGTTAGGGCCTTAGCGGGCCACTGACAGGGGATTTATACTCACCAAGGTTTTTATTTATACATGACATATGAGAGCCCAACTACTTAGAAAACGATTCCCGGCTCGAAATTTGTTTTCCTTCCGCCCAGAAACCGCCGATCGAGAAGTGGCTCGGTTTGAGTCGCTCTCACTCTCTTCTCCGTGGTCACGTGCCGCTTCCTATGATTTAGACAAAGTCACCAAATATAATCAAAGTCGTGGGTGATCGAAGGCCCACACACAATATTAAAAATGGACAAGAAATATGATACCCGTTTTTTGTGGCTTTTAAAATAACTGCAAATATGTTTATTGAAGAAAAAAGGAGTTGTACATCCACGTGACTACCGCCAACTCTCTCCTCCTCTATATCACTTCCTGCTCCCCAGTCCAGTTTCGGTTTCGAGCAGTTGCGTTTTCTGATTTTATTAAAATATACGTGACGCTGTAGCCAAATAATGATGGGGCAGTCTTCTGACACCATAAGGAATCGCCTGGCAAAAAATAAAAGAAAAAGTTTAAGGGTGTCACTGTCCCTTTAAACGTGCAAGGCTGGCGAACGAGAGAGAGGAAGAGCGCTTAGCTCGGCTGGCCGCAAAGCCGAGCTTGACACCGAGCGTCTCGGAGCCCGAAAGAAGAGCGCGATACTCCGCTACCACAGCTACACGTAACCGACGTGATCCACTTCAAAAGGAAAGCATGTACTCCTCTTAACCTGTCTAGGCGCGAGGTGAAACATTCTGGGCGGCAACAAAGAAGTAAGATCCATTAGTGGACCCTTATGGAATGCGTTAGCATGACCGCTGGGAAACTCCACACCCTTTGGGAAACACTGACCCCGTAACGAAGCCAAAAAGTGGCAGCAAAAATAGAAGCAAAAGAGAAAGCTAGAAGAGAAAGTCAAAAGAGAAAAGTGAAGGGGTCAGCGCTAGTGTTTTACAAAGGAAGTTCTGTGTGCGGTCGCCAAGGGTTATTCTGACGCATTCCTTAAGAATCCTCCACTCTATCTTCTTTTTATTTAGTTTCAAACCTTTGCTCGATTTCGGTGTCTTCCTGTCAAGTAAGCTAGAAAAGACCTTAGAGGTGATGTTTTGCTGCTTCTTGGTGCATATTAAGGCGTCGCCAGCAGTATGAGCCTGTCGGGACCGCCACACTGGGACCGCCGATGTCGGAGTGTGTGCCCCGCCGTTTCCAAGCGGCCCGAATGCATGGGACATTTCCCTCCGGAATATGATATTACCTCTATGCCTTCAAGAGCTGCTTTCTGGGAAGCTTGCAAGTTTCGTATGCGAGGACAGCTCCGATTCGGGGTTTTTCGGTTTTACTCCATTTTGACAAAACCGGCTCTGTGGTCACTTTTCGGGGTTCATCAATACCCAAAAACACGAAACCCTAGCGGGTGCATAAGCAGACACTCATGTTGCCTTCTACACTTTAGCTTTGATTTCTTCTGGCGTCTGCAGGACTTCCGCGTTGCAATCCTATGTTTGCTCTCTTTCAGATCGGACGTGCATTTTGGGCGAAATGGAAGAACCCTCAGTTCTCCATCACCTGCCTGCGCAGCATGAGTGTAAGTTGACGCTATTCTAAATATTGCCTGCCTAGAGTTGAAACCCAGTTCGTGCATGCTCAGGCCTTGGAACGTCGTGTGCGTTAGTAGCGGATACCAGCCAGTTGTGCCCCTTCATTTTATATTTAAAATGTCCAAACTGTAACATTTTAATGTTCATGAGCTGATTCCCTTGAAAACATATATGCCCGTAAGGGAAACGATTCAGTTTTTTTCTTTTTTAAATATTTTCACGCGTCTTTTTATTTCTGACGAACAGTAGTCGCTTTTTGAAATAAACTTTTGAAGGATATAAAAGTATCCCCCCCCCTTTAAAAAAAAATAAAGCAAAGAAACGTCGATTTTTATATTCTGTGCAAAATATTGAAACTAAACATTTTTCGCCTCCTTAAGTTCGCTGAGGTACCAAGTGTAAATTGTTGAATTTGTACGAAATGAGGCCTCGAGGCTCCGCGATGGTGGCCTGTCTCTTCAAAGGACTGCATGAGTCGATCTCAAAACGTATTATGTTGCAATAGTTAAGGAACGTGTACAATTCATTATTTCAAAGTATGAATGTATGAGCCTACAAAAGTAAAGAACAAAAAAAAAGTTGTTTCTTGTGAACGAATGTTTCTCCAGGCCTTCTTTTTCGTAGAATTATAATATAGCTTTGTAAGGTGAAGTCAGGAAAACCAGTGAATGAAAATGGAAATAAAATTGATTACTTTTGATCCCCTTCATCTTTCCAAAATAACAAGGGCCGGACATGTAATTTCAAGGTTTTGCGCGAACTAGGCTTAACTCATAGAAGCACCTCCCCCCCCCCCTTCCTTTTTTTGGCATTTATTACAGGTACCGACAATCATTGTTATGGGAATGCACTAGACACGTACCGTGAGCAGGTGCTAGGGATATCGTTAGGTGTTTCGTTCGCACAAGCATGATTATGGGTACACGTTGGAAATACAAAGCCCGAATTGTAACAACGATAACTTTAGACTCATCGTGTCTTTGGCCTTTATTGATTAATATTTAACTCGATCCCATTACCTATACGTTCTATGTAACGTCAAACCAAGAAATTGAAATTAGAGCAAATCGACGTTCCCACCACATTGCATCCTATTAGATCTGGATTCAAATCGCTTTTGGAGGGAATAAACGCACTCTTGTCGTCCCTGTAGATATCACCAACAGGGTTTCAAAAAGCGTCTCCACCGGTGGATAATGGCGGACGGGCTCTTGAAAAAATGGGCCCCATGATGTCCCGGCAGAAGGAGCTCCCACCGATCCCAGTCGCCCCCTGCAAGAAACACTCGACAGGTACCTGAAATCGTCGAAGCTGCTGCTCACGACTGAGCAGTTTGAAGAAACCCAAAAGGTGAGCTGGATTGACTTACCGCATTTCATGTACCCAGTGTTGTACGGAACGGCGATCCAAGGAACGGCGTTCCTGGAACGCGTTCCTTTTGGGAGGAACGAAGGAACGCCGCCGTTCCATTTTGCGTCGGTGGAACTGGAACGGGAACGCGTTACATTTGTACTGGAACGGAAAGAGTAACGGCGTTCCTTTTTTCGTCCAGTTGGGTAATTTTTATTTTCTTTCTAAGAGGGAAATTCTCATAATATAGAAACTATACCTTTACAAAGATATTGTTTTTAACTCGTTAAATGTTTGGCTACTTATCTTAGGGCTTATTTTGTGTGGTCCACGCTCGGTAACAGTCGGTGGTGCAGGAGAGCTAGTGGACATCGATTCTTTTTTGAGTGCCCGAGACTGCGGTACGAAAAGCAAAACTTATAGTCGCCGGAAAAATACACAGAAAGAGGGACGTTTCAAACTCAGCTACTTTCTTTGCTACCACGAATCCTCATACACCCAGAAATCTAAGGCCGACTACAGCCTTTCCTGAAATTTTAGAAAGAGACCCACAGTTAAAACAAAATAACAGGTTACCAGACATCGAACGCACCCTTGTATCCCGAACATCGGTTACTTAAAATATTCACACAATTAACCTTTATCCTTTCTCCCCTTGTCGCCACCTTCAAAATGAACAACGAATCTAATCTTCACGAAGAAGTACTTGTAGTTTCCAAGACTGACCTTCCTAAAGCCCTACCCTCTTCTCCATATGCTCGTCTTGCGGACAGCAAGATCGAGAAGCAACTGTTGTTAAGTTCGAACAAGGGACTTCGTTAGATTGAAACATGTGAGGTTGTTAAACGCTCGTGCAATCTGGGTTAACAGTACATCTGGCTCGTCTGAATCGTCCACCATAAACATGAATATGGTTAAAAGCTAATATTTTCAAAGGTGAATATATCAACAAAAATAAAACCTGCTTCCGCTTGCTTTCTTCTCCTGGTGCCCTTCCATCACGACATACAAATTCGTATGTTCCCATTTGATGGTATAGATAAAAAAAAAGAAGAAAACTTTGCTCGATCTACGTAGATATGGTGATCACCAAAATAGAAATGTAACGTATATGTAACGATACGTTCCATTTTTTTAACTGTAACGGGAACGAGTTCCTTTTTCGCAAATGGAACTTGTAACGGGAACGCGTTCCAAAAATCGGAAGGAACGAGGAACGAGCTTTCGTTACTTTTTTTAGGAACGTGTACAACACTGCGTGTACAATATACCGCGGACAACAGATGGTTAAAATTTTGAATGTTACGTGGTGGGGACTATACAAGGATTTTTAAAATCGTTCATTAGATTACGAGACGTAATGAATATTGTGAATGACAGACTATGTTAATGACCATTTATATTGGACACAAGCTTTTTTGTACTAATAAATCGGTTAAGGTGTGGTATGTATGGCAGTTATTAATATGCGGACTATGCACCAGGTGAAAACTATCTAAGAAAATATTTTTAATTTAAATATAGTCCTGCAGACTATTCTCCGGTGCGGACTACTGTCCAAAAACGCGATAACACGTACACAAACCTTGCTATTCACCAAGGGAGCCGTGGGTGTTAGCGTCCAACAGAGTACGCAGCGCGCCAACATTTGCACCAACACGACTTTGGCGCCCTTTTCTGCTTTACTCATATAAAGTAGGGACAAGCACCGTACTTTTACCGCCCAAATTAACGCACATTTGTAGTTTTATCTTCAAAAACTCTTTAATGCCAGTCATTCAGTAACGGATTGTACCCCACTTTTTACTGATATAGTAATGTTATTCAGTAGCCGTTTTAGCATTTATTCGTGCAAAAGTCTTGCGCAGATGCCTTCTCAGTTACTTAGGGAGACGCAGACATGGCGTTGCGTATGCAGTTTGTACGCATTACACAAAAAACTGAATTTGTTTCTTAGGTTGTCACCCTCGGCTTATTTTTCGGTATTCTAATACATGCTCTTAGACCATAATGACTTGCGAACATTGAAAACTTCAGAAAAGGACCATTAGATACAGCTGTTTTCAGGCACGATCAGCCACCTCTATCCTGCGAGTATATGTTAAAAACGCGTTAAGGTAGACATATCGTAAAATACGAATTTACACACCCGCCCTAAGAAGTGCGAATGAAAGCTGGGCATATGGCAACGCAACGAAAGCGCGAATTCTGTAAATAGCGATTTATTTCTCCGGTTTGCGGCCTGGTGTTCGGCGTCTAGGACTTGAGTAGCGGCATTGAGAGAGAGAGGGAGACAGGTTCTGGCAGAATCTTGATCTATATCAAAATTTGACCATTAGTCATGCACGAATTTAGAAAGAGACACAGGCCTGAAAAAAATGACCGACCCAGATGGTTTTTAACTATTTAATTTATGCTGCTTACTTATTGAGGCCGTTTACCCGAATTTGGGTTGTTACAGGATGGATGGTTAAAAAAATTACAAAAGGTACCCACATGTGATAATATATACAATCCTCAAACTTATCACAAAAACACAAAAAAACGAATGATTCGAGAGAAAAATTAGCGAAATAATGAGAGATAACGAGAACAACAACAATACATTGAAACTTCCAAGGAAACTTTTATTGCAAAATTTTGGTGAAGAACAATCATCACGCGAAAGCATCAACGAAAATAGTGAACGTAATACAGCAAACATACATCGATACTAATTGTTCAAGTCATGAACAATATCGATTGATAATAATTTCAAAGTAATACGTTGCAGACAAGGAATGTTGCAATTCCGTCAAGAGATTAAGCAAATCTATTTATCAAACCATGAATTACTGCACAATCAATTATAATTAGGGAAGGTTGTTCTACCGCGTGGCCGTTTTGAACGAAAAGGAGTGTTGGAAAGTGTACTGTAGCTTTTGTTTTTTCTACCACTAGTTAGTTGCGCACTGTCGCATTCATTGAGAGTTCTGGTTTGACGCGCGTATATGCACTTAAGCTCGTTGACGTTAAACAGGTAATCTTTAGTGCAACAAGCAACTTAAACCTGGCAGTTCTCCACCAGCATGAGAAAGGTGAAAGACGAAGTTCCTAAATCATACTTTAAACAAAATTCGTTATCTTTTACTTAGACAAAATCAAGCTCGCTGCCATTCTTTAATTGTCTTGACTGTCTAAATGGTTCCCATAGAATTGAGGCATAGGTTCGATCAGAGGTTTGCGTGCAGTTAGTTTTGTTTTAACAAAACCAATTTATATTTGCACATTAGAAGCCATTTGTTTCGTGGCGACAGAACACAAATGATCAATTTGCGTGCTCCAGTTGAGGGCGCTCTATATCATTACGCCCAAGTATTTAAAGCGATCAACTTCCACTGGGGGTCGATCATTAAATTCTCAAACAAATGGCATGACGTCTTTTCTTTGGTCACCATGAAATACAGTTTAATCAAAATTGATTTTCGTCTTCCAATTCCCACACCAACTTTCAATAACTTTTAGGGAGGAGCTGAATTGCACTTGGTCATCACCCGAAAGTATCTCTGAATAAACAAGTCTATAATGCAGGAAGAGTTTAAGGATGACATCGGGCCTAATTTTGGATTCAATATTGTTGACATAGCATAAAAAATAACAAGTTATAAAACGGATACTTGAGGGACTGCGGAGGTTACAGTTACAGCGTACGACCACGTGCGATTCATTTTGACAAACTGTGTTTTGTCCTCGGGGTAAGCTTTGATTTGTGAAATAATGTGTGTATTCACTCCAAGGTTCACAATTAATTATTTTAACCGTTCAATATGCGGGACCCGATTGTAGGCTATAGATATTTCTAATCATATCGGGTCTATCTGACCCCTCCTTTAATGAAAGTTGTTTATATTGTTTCAATAATCTGTATAATGAAGAATAAGAGTCTGCGAAAGCTATGTTGGATACAAAGCTGTACGGTCGAATATTCTAGAGAGTTGTGCAACTGTTTTAGAATTATATGTTTTGGGTTGATGCTAAGTAAACCACTTGTTTTCTAGATATTTAAGTTTAAAACATGTATATTTTAATTACTACACCAAGGAAGCGCTTAAATTTTTAAATTTGTTGATTAAGGATCGTTTGTGGAAAATTATATTATAGGTTTTTAATTGGAAGACTTTAGTATTCTCTGCTAATTGAGAGTGGAACAATTTCAACATGTGACAACTTTCTTGAATGATACTGAAAGAATAAGAATAGTTTTGCTGCCATGCTTTTGGTTTGTATAACATGCATACATTTATAGTTTCATAGGTTCTGTCGAAAACACAGGGCAGGAACATTTGTGATCATGTTGACATTTTCTTGAAAAGTATTTTATAGCGGGAGAAAAGAAGCGTATCCTTGTGTTTTATGCAAAATTATAGTACGTGTAAATGTTTTCCAGCAATAACAGGAAAGCGTTCAAGGCTAGTGTCTCATTTTAAGTTTAGTCAATATGCTCAGCTATGGCGCCTGTTTAATAGAACGTCTCTCTTCTACGAAGCACACCCACGCCATTGACACATTTCTACCAGCCATCTAAGTGTCCATTGGCTAGATCATGCTTTCACGCTCTCTGTCTCTTTTTGCGAGGTTACAGAACATAACTAAATTTAGAGGATGATTTGACAGTCATTTTGTCATCGAAATATGTTCACGGCCTCTAATACTGACATAATAAATCATTTTGTTTTTCAATTTATTTAAACATTACCTTATTTTTAGGTTGTGAGTGAATTTAGAAGGAAGAACGGAGACGGTGAAAAGTTACATAAACTACTGAATGTATTAACTTTGCGCCAACCGAATTGGGTAAGTATAGTGCACCAACTTAGTTGACCCTCTGACATAAGCAATATTAATGCAATAGGTAGATAAAAATGAAACGTAAAGAAACACTAGCTTGAGAATATCTTCCCGTGGGTTTTAATATCCCTAATATATCCAAATTGTTGGCGAAGTCTATTTTGCTGTTTTATTTCGCTCCTGTACTGATCAATGCTCACAGATTGTGATATTTTTTATTTCTCTAAACCGAGTAAAACAAAAAGGGGTTCGCATTTTCGGGTAACTCGGGGGCCTGATGGCGAAGACCCGAAGGGATGGCTATATTCAAGTGATGTATTAATGCTATCTGCCCTCTTTCTATTCATTGGGATTTCTTTTTTTATACCTGGCAATATTCCGCCTTCCATACTTTTGAAGTCTTTCATCGCATTTGCATAGGTTTCAACCCATTTTTGCGCTGCCACAGTTTTATGAAAAGACTAACCTCATATTTCCTTGAACACTTTGGTTTCGAGAGTCGACGCAGATCTCAAGCGCCGCCGTTAATTCAATTTGTGAAGATAGATTTTGTGTTGTTCGAAGTTTCCTTGTCTCTCACTTAATTTTGAAACTTTTGAGGCCATGTTTAAATGGCTTCAATCTGACTCGTTCTTACCTTTTAAGACGTTCATTGGCGTATTGTTGTACATTGTCGGTGTATTTACTTCTTCGAGCCATTTGTGATTTTATTCTAACCTTGTCCTCGTTTTCAAACCTGCAAAACGTTTGAGACCTTACCTATGTCGTTCGATGTCATCTTTGGAAACTTATTTTTTTGGTATTTTTTATGTATTTTTGTGTTGGCCTTATTTTATATATCAACGTTTCGGACTATCTTTGTCGTTTTGCGCTAGTGTTGTACATAATTCTTAAACCCTTTGAAGGTTTGTTTTCCCCGTCTTCTTGTGTTCTTGTTCAGGCATCTTAAAACGGCTAGAGAACTTATAAAAACAAGCCAGCTGGTGCCTATTCAGAATTATAAAAACCTGAGATCGATAATACAAATGAATGGGGATTACCATGCACCATATATGTTTCTTTTCTATGTAGCCGGGAGTCTGAGGTTTCTGGAACTGTGAATTTTAATACATTTCCGTGTATTTGTATGCCAACTTTTCTTTAAATCGCCAAAATGTACTGTAATCATACTTGACATTTTGTGCAGCATTTTTCTTTAAACTTCCAGACGTTAATATTGACATCTTTATGTTTTAAGGCCTTACTTTCAAAACGTTTACAGTAATTGAAAACCGCGTCCCCATTGCATTAATCTTCAGATACACTACTGATGCATTGTAAAATATTCGCATCTTCTCGTGGCAGCCACCACAAGAAGGTACATAGAACACATTTTAAAATGCAGTGTATAATTAGCATTCCATGTTTTCAGCGGCCGCAGCGGTGGATCGAAGAGAAGTTTCTGCGGCACAGGGATCCATTGCTGTTTAAATTCAGTCGGTCGGTGTCATTACCCAAGCAGAAGATCGAAACCAAAGAGAGTATGATAAGGTAATTGAGCCTAGCGATCGCTTTTCGCGCGCTTACACAGACTACCGCCAAGAAAGGTACGCTTGGAGTGTGGCGGACCAGGCTATCACGCATGATTTAGACTTCATGGAATTTATCCAATACGATATACGCCATAATACCAATCGCGTCCTGAAGGAGAAGAAACTGTATCTGCGAGGCAACAACTTCGTTCATTGATGCACATCACCAAGATAGAGTAAACTAGCATCAGGACAAATATTTATTATATATTGTCACAAATGACAAGTGATGAGGCGGCGAATGGCTGAGTAAACTGAACGTTTAATGGGGCGAACTTGTGCCCAAAAATAAAAGGAGAAAGAAAGATAACAACAGAGCGTCGCGGGCGTCGAAGGCGGCGAAGCAGCAGGATCGAACGCTGAGGCGAAAACTGCCTCTGGCTCGCTACGCGAGGCCTTTATGTACACGAGTGGGTTTCTGGAATAATCGGCGCAGAAAGTTCGACACGTATAACATTCGGACCAGGATTCTCGAACTTACCAGCACACTAAATTGCAGGGATAAACAAAAGACACGCCGCTCTCAGGAATCGAACCCTGGCTTTTCGCGTGGGAGGCAGGCACGATAACCGTTAGGCCACGCGCGCGCTGCCTGCTAGGCCAGCTGCGCGCGCGGCAATATTAGCCCCTTAAAAATATAAACTTTTTTTTCCCTGACTGAGCACATAAATATAGTTAGGCCCTCAAATAAGATAAGTGGAAAATAATTATTCGGTTTTTATTATTAGTGAGGAAGTTTAGTTGCTTTTTTTCTGTTAGGTATTGAGATGTTCCCTGATAAATGAGGGTTCAAATTCCAGAAAGTTCATTTGCTGTTCAGTCAGAAAGTATTTGCTCCTTCATGTGCCCGTTAGTTTAGTTTCGATTTGCACGCAAAGTATAAAACAGTTAATAGACCCTTTACGAAAGTCAGTCAAGCAACTATGAGATACCGAAACCGCCGCCATTACTGCGTCGTCGTTTTGGGAGCGAGCTATGGTAGGTGCTTGTGGCAGTACTCCCGGTACCTTTGGCTACGGTCCTCATGGACGAGTGACTTTGCCTTCCCCGTGGAGCACTGACCACACTGCAGTTCCGCGTAGCTTTAACAAATGTAAGATAAAGGCGTACCGCGCCTCGACACTCGCTTCGAGCCGCCAGGTTGCCCGAAGCAACAACTTCATCACCGAGGCCTACGTTGATCCGGCGTCGGTTCAAGTGTTGAGGTAAGCACTGTTCTTTCTTGTCGCCCGTTCAGACCTAAGCGTGAGCCAACCCAATGCTACAAGCGCGCGCATCACGCGTTGAACGTGTCTTTTACGTGCAGGCGGACTTGTGCCATCTGCCGCAGCGCCGTGCACAAGGAAACGCCAAAAGAGGCCTAAGATACTCGCGCATCTTCGGCCTCTTTTGTATGATGAAACGAAATGTAATATTTTCCGGCTCGTTGACTTCTCACAGCTTGAGATAATGTTGCGAAGCTCAGTGGCGTACGGACTAAAGAGTATGAGGCGGGGGGTGAGGGGTAAACAATCGTTCTTGCGTCGTCCCGGTGAACTTCGGCTCTGCATGTACGCCGTGCTTCATAGTTTTTTTTTTTTTTTTAGCAAAGGTATCTGTTTTGATTGTATTGCTTTCTGTGCTGGCAAGTTTCACGTTGACGGTTTGACGTGTGTGGTGCCCGCGAGCGTGCACTATGTCCACTATCAGCACGAGCATGCTAGCTCAAAAGTTAGGACAAACCAGTCCTAACTTTCGGCGTAGTAAAGCTTCCGGCGTTTTGTAAACGAATGTATCGCATATATGACGCGTCTTTTCTCACACATAGTGAGCACTGCTAAGACTATGCCTCTTACCTAATTAAAAAACAATATGGGTGAACACATTGTATGTTTCTTTACTGTACAATCTATGCAGTAAACATAAGTAAACAAGAACGCAAATTTATTTCAGATCCACCACCGGAGTGCTCATCAAAGCAAGCTGATTCAGGAGCCAGAGGAAAGCCAAAGCAGGAAACCTGGCAGTAGAAATATTGCGGTTAGAAAAAATGTGGTTGTATAACTCAAACGATGCAGATGGAACTTTGCCATAGAAACTTGTTTCCGTTGGGCTGTTCTACTTGTTGTTTTTAAACAGCCTTTTGTCAAGAGTCAGGTGTGTCTCTCTGTCCCTATTTGTTTTGTTACAAGCTCTTGAAACGACCTTAATAAAGTCAACTCTCCTATGCATCCCATGTGCACGTCTTTTACTCTCCAGTGTTATTAGAGAGTTTTAGTAGATCGTTCCGATGACTCCGATAACAATATCCCCACACTCCGACACCGCCTTTGCGCATGCATCATATCGTTATAGGGTCTAGTTATTAGGGATATCGGAGCTATCGGAACGATCTACTAAAACTCTCTATTCTCAACAACACATCGTTCATTCATTCGTTCCATAATTTATGTTGTGGCAGACAAATAAGCTGTGTGATGTAGTCTATGGCATGCTGTGCCTTTTGCGGTTGTGATCGGGTGAGTTCTATGCTCACGGAAGTTACGAGGTAATGTGGTCAAAGCACTTGAAGAGCAGCTCTAGCAGAACGTTGCGGGGACGAGCAAAGCAAATCGTTCTCGGAGGCCCGATACCGCCCCGGGCGCGCGCTTGAAAACATGTTTAGAAGTTGCAGCAGGAGCTCCCGATGCAGGCATTAAAGAGACGAAGTATACCTCTCCGTGCTATACTTCGTTTCAGCTTGAGTCCAGACGCAGCCGATGCTACAAGCACGAACGTGTGGCCCTGAACAGTGCCTGTACTGCACGAGCGCGCGTGCTTGGCAGGGACGCTGGAAGCCCGGAGCTCGCGCTTGCAGCATCGGCTGCGTCTGGACCCAAGCTGAAACGAAGTATAGCAGAGCGTATCCATGCAATGCCGATGTCGTGAACGTTAAACAATGTTCTATCGAATTTCATGTACTTCTCGTGACGTGCAAACCCTACTTCCGTGCGTTCTTTTTTTTTGCGCGAGTGCTTGTGCGGACGAGTATTATCGAAGCTACGTGCCCATACCTACTAGGAAACTTCACGCAACTTGTTAGATTGGACACCACAACACAACGTCGCCGATGCGTGTATTCTAACGTGAAAAAAACACAAGACTCACCTTGTGTTTTTTTAATATTTTGGCCCTCTTTGGGTCGCATTGAGGGACGCAGCAATGGGTTAGGCATGTCACAATGCTATCACCACTGCCGAACGCAGCGGAACAGGTTCAGGTTCCACCCCCCCCCCCCCCCCGTGCTTGACGACGCAGTAATGGCGGATATTGTCAAGTTCGCGCAACCCGACACTAGAGGCGCTGACTTTCGTAAAGGGTCTATTACTTATGGATTCCTCAAAGGTGAACAGTATGAATGTGTCCTTGTTAAACATGGCTCTAAAAACTAAAAATGTAAAATCTGATAGAATTTATGAACATCATGAAGAAATCGTTCCCTGGGTACATTTTATACATCATAAAGTTATTAGAGTATTATGCTTTCGATGTAATCTCCAGCAAAATTTGAAAGATAAAACTGCTCGCGTGTTAACGTGACCTATTTCGGTCAATACCTCGATTCCAGGAACACCATCAAAGAGCACTGCAGTAATACCATTTGTAAAGATCGCGCGAATTAGGATGTTTAATATACGATAATTACTAAGTTGGATGTGGTTTATCAAAATTATTTACAAGAGAAATTGGCTTAATGGGAAATCTTTGGATAATTGTGTCATATATAATATATAAATATTGCTATTCACGTGGCTATGTGATATCTTTTTATTCCACATTTATGTGTAGTGCATTAGTTCGAATGCGTCTATTTAAAAGAAGATAATGTGTCAGGAAAGTAGGGCTGTTTGTTGACGTATGCCCGTAATACTTAAAAAGATTTTTTTAATGTCCTCATACACTTACAATGGGTATTTTTTACCAAATGCGCCACGTGAACCAGATTATTTATTATAGCAGACCATTATATTGCCCACTGCTTCTCAAATTAACCTTTAAATTTCCAAGTGATTATAAATATCGCGTTTTACTTGTTTCAAAAATTTTGTTTCAAACATTATTGCTCATTCCGAACACGCAGAAGCGTGTGGGTTTTGCCCTAATAGCAAGAAATGTATTGGCCGTGTATATCTTAGTCTTCAATGGGAATCAATCAACAAAAACAAAACAAAAATGTATTCAAACATCAAAGAGAAGATCTTAGTGATCCTTAATAATATTAGTTTCGCCGTTTCTGAACGACCCCCGAAAACATAAAGGAAGAAACAAACTGGGACCATTTTGCAACATTATCATACACAAATTTGCACTAAAATTAGGATGATTGTCCTGTAATGGTCATAGAAATAATATTACTTTATTTCGTTGCTTACTAAACCAGTGCGTAACTAGAGCACCCTGGTTACGTCCCCACGTTTCTCTGGCGAAGCCTGAAAATAATAGAGAATTGAAGATAAACGTAAATAACATGCTGCAAACACGAGAAAATATAGTCTTTATATGGGTATTGGTTCACTGTCGGATGTTTTATAACAATTTTGATGCCAACCGGTGATTGTGTCAGATAAAGTATTCGGTGTCGTGGAAAGCACTAATTTCAAGGCATAATAAAAGTTTACTAGGTTCGGCTTTTACAGTGGGACACCAGATGACTACAACTCTGATGAAACAATTAAAATACTTTACTTTTTCCGTAAATACTCGTAACGGATAGTGGAACTTTCTTTCTAATCTGTGAAACATTTCAAAGGTTATCAGGACGAACCTAAACAGTTCATAGGTTGGACACAAGCACCGCGCGACACGTGTCAAGAAATAGCCAATCTCTTGCAGTGTGACAGCAAGTGCTCTGAACATTGCAAACGCAAGCTCGTGATTGTGATGATCATAGGTGTCACAAGCGTGCGAAACAACGCCTTGCGGCTTGTTCTGCCCACGAGCCTGGACGGCTAACTCTACTCAATTTTATCCGGATTTGTTCTTTGAAGTTAGCACTTGGACCTGAAAAAAGCAAGACATACCTTATATATTATGAACGATTATGAACGTCAAGGACTACAGCCGAACAGTGTTTATCAAAACCGAGAAAACATTTCATGGTACCTTTAACTTTTGCACGTTACACTCACTTAGCTGGTGAAAGTCTACCTGTATTTCTTTAGACGAGGTGAAATAACAAATGTTTTTGCAGTTTCTGTGTGAGGGTCTCTAGTTATTCTGTCATTTCCAAGTTCCTTGTGGAATATTTATATTTCTGGAGAACTCTCGCAATTCAGACTTACATTAAGGCACACCAAATATCATTTTCATTGACAGTAGAAGAAACGCAGGGCGCGACGAGTCCCTGGCTCCATGGCAACAAATGAGATTCCGGCGTTAGTAGATAAGAGCAGAGAAGAACGAATAACGAAGCGCGAAGATGAGCCAAACCCAGATGTCCCTGAAGCTGTCAGCGATTATAGTTTGAATATACCGCAACACATTTGTCTTATAGGGAACCAGGCTTAATGCTGTTAGTGACTGTCCTGCCCATGTAACACACGAGGCACCCCTTGGGCGCAAACTTCGTGCTTCTTGGAAGGCAGCCTCTTTGTACACAAAATATACGAAACTCATTACACATTTCCTGTGCATAAAGTAACGGGAAGGATCAGGTTTTCTATTTCTAGATCAATAGGCTTGCCAGACCGCATAAGTCGAAAACTAGACTAAGGCAAGTTTTTCATGTAAATTCATAAACTTAGGAGGCGCATGCTTTTTGTCCACAGATACGCATCCGGGCTTGTCGCTGGCACCATGGATCTTAAACACTTAATTGACCGGTGAGACGAACGACTGGCACAAATACTTTTTAAGGAATCTAAACAAAACCGTAAATTTATGATAATTTCCGAAAATTCCTCAAAAGGCAACTTCTGAGGCCAGAAACGAGTGGTACAGTTCCTTTGGACATGACTCAACACCAGAACCTGTTCAACGCCTACCGTGTTCCTCGTATAAACTGCGACCATCTGGAGGTTCAATTATCTAAGAAACGCCACGAAGAACCCTCGAGGACTGTGCTGGTCATCCATAAGGACCAGGTATGTGCCTCATTGTCATGTCCTCATTTGTCCTAGGAGCTCAGATAGCCACGGGGTAACCGATACCAACCAAGGCAAACCCGATTCTCGAGTGGGACTATTTTCTAGTGTAACGAGCTCAATATCTCTACCTGTTTCAACAAAACAAAGGGCCTCTACGCAAACTGACGAGTACGTGCTTGCTGCTCGTACACAATATTCGACGTAGAACTTTGAACGTACACAAGTCCATTTTTTTTTGTATGCAGGTTTGTACGGAGCATACTTTGAAATGCAATCTGAGTTTTCCCCTGTGAATGGGCAAGTGGGTTCGTGGAATACGACTGCGACCCTAGAGTTTTTAGCGTTATTTATACTGTAGTCATTAAACCTTTATACTCTCGTACGATGCTTACCCAGATTAAAATTGGCAGGGGTAATGTAAACCAGAAGCGAATTTCGCACGTGCATCGCCTTCATCGGTGCTTAAGGTACGTAAAGTCGCAAATAACTTTTGCTGCATAACCACACACACACTTTAGAAGCAATTATCATAGAATCATATGTGATAGTGTTTAAAACATATTTGCTTCGAACACGAATACGACGTGAGTAGCAATGGCAGTCAGTGAAATGCATTTTATAATTTAACTTAATCTAAAAAACTGTGGCAAGTTGTAGGAGATAACGGTAGCGCTTTGTTTTGCAACCTTTATTACATGCGCAGTGAACAGTGTATTGTCCAGAGATATGCGCTAATGTCCTCTATGTGAAGAGCATTGCACACGGCTTGAGAGATGGAGAATAATACTAATGCTTCGTTCTTTCCAGTTCTTTATCATTAACGCCTGTGATCCCCGAGGGATCCCCTACAGTGAGCACCGGATCATGTCTCAATTGCTTCGTGTCGTCCATATGACACAAGAAAACGGTGACAGAGTGGGCCTTCTGACAGCAAGTGACAGGGACATCTGGGCGAATGCGTACACGAGACTCGGTCAAAGTAAGTCGATATATGAAGATTTTGTATCGCCGATATAACAAGGCATGACGCCGACGGAATGCTCAAAGGTCGTGTTTCTTGCGCTTGTATTATAGCGAAAATACTTTATTCCTTGGAATATTGAAAATTTTCATACGTTAATATCCTGAATTGATCCGCCTCAAAGAAAAACAGATGTAAATCATTTATGATACTTCATATTCATTTTTCTTTACATGCGCGAGATGTACATCCGCATTGCAATGCCTTGGGGTTCCAATGTGAAATTGACGCACAAACGCCTTGCTTTCTACTGAAAGGGTATATAAGGGGGTTTAAGATGATAAAAATGAGGTAGCCGGGAAAGCTGTTGGGCAGCGCGCCGTCATTGAAGCCGTGCCAACCCCCGGAGGTGCAGTGCCGGACTTTTCGACCATCCGAAGAGCAACAGCGTTCTTCGCTTCTCTTGTTTCCTTGAACCGTGATTTTATCCATCCTGGTTATGGCCGATTCACATAACGGACTGATCTGCGGACAGATTGATCACGTGACGACGGGTCATCCGTCTCGCAAGCGCACGAAGACGAGCAGACAACAGGGAGCTCGGACTGAAAGTTTTTGCGACCAAGGGTCGCAGGGCGCCAACAAGGCCACTGTGGCACCGTTCTACTACAGCGAAATCGGCGTTGGCCGCTACGTTCTATTTATAAATGCTGCAATTCTTAGCCGGGTTTTTAGCAGGGTGGGTTTACAATGGTGAAAGTACAGATACATAGCTGACCCGAAAGCAAAGCAACAACAACAAAAAAGCAGATAAGGTGTAACATACTGAAATTAAACAAATATGAAGCGAAAATAATCTTATCTAAGCTGGGAGGCAAATAATGTCAATGATGGCTGCAAAACTACATCATTTTTCAGGTTATTGCATTCGATTATTTTTCTTGGAAAAAAGAATATTTCAAGCAATTATTGCGTGCGCAGAAATGGGTTATCGTTAAGTCATGCCTTTGCCTGGTTGCATACCCAGAAGAAAAGAAAATTAGTTCAGATATATCAGTTTTATAATGCCATTTAATAAGTTGAAACAGAAACTTGAGATGGGAATGACGATTTCTTTGTGTTAACGGTGGTAAGTTGGCTCTTTCTAAAAGCTCGGTTACAGAAGTACGTCCAAAATTGTTGTATATAAAGCGTGCGGCCTTTTTTCTGTACGCCATCAATTTTATTAATATTAGTCACGGGGAAAGGGTCCCAAATAATAGCAGCGTAATCTAACGTTGGTTGAACAATTGATTTACATCCTAGAAGGCGAACAGAAGGGGTAGAAAGTTTACCGGCTTTTTTGAGAAAGAAAGAACTAACGTATGGCGTTAGATCGTACGGAGTCAATGTGTTGCGTCTAAGTAAGATCAAATCAAATCAAATCATTTATTTGCATCTGCAAGTACAGATGCCGGAGCCATGGACAAAAAAGCCAATCTTTGTTGGCTTGACGAGGTCCGGGTCCCGAGAGCTTGGCAGAGATGCAGGAAAAACTATCAGGGTAATAAATATGCAAAAAACGCGTTAACTAAAAGGTTAACATAACTTAATACATATTATACAAAAAGTAGGTACATTGATTTACGATCTAAACTATAAATGGCAAGATTACCTAAAGAATATTTATTGAGTAATGTGGGTAAGTTATAATGAAGGGACTGCAAACCGTAATTTGTACGATAACGGGACACCCTCCATTCCTCCGAGCAGCGGGTGCGGATGGTGGTTATATTTCTGGTTAAATTTGATGTATGCCTCAAAAAACGAATAACTTCTTGTGATGAAAAACAAAATGACCTAGTCAGAAGGCATTCATACAATAGATTAAATGTTGAAAATTTTGTATTTTTTGAAATAATGATTCGGTATGGAATAAATAATGCACGTTTCCAATAACGCGTTACACTCTCTTTTGAAGCAATAGTATTTTATTTAGATTTGATTTTGTCGTCTTACCCCAAATGAGATGACAATGCGTTATTTGGGATTTAAATAAGGCATGATATATTCGTAATTTTATATTTTCGCGGAGAATGAAACGACATCGAGCAATAATACCGACGATTTTGCATAATTCACTGGTAATATGATTTATATGTTCATCCCAAGACAAGTTTTTTGAAAATATAACACCCAATGTTTTATGAATTTTCACTAGCTGAACTGGCTTAGAATTAAACTGGAGAGTTTTGTTTAGAACTACATGTTTATTGATTGATTTAAATAATATTGCATTAGTTTTTGTTTCATTATTATTAAGCCCATTTGACTTTGACGACATTGCAAATTTGGAGAGCATGATATTTCCTTTCATTATTATGTTATCCGCATCCGTGTCAGAGAGGAACAGACTGGTGTCTTCTGCATACATTATGAAATGAGTGTCCTCGCCAGTATTAAATAATATCATTTATATAAACAGTAAGAGTAAGGGCCCCAATATGCTACCTTGTTGAAGACCATATCTGATCGGCATGAAAGATGATAAATGTCCATCAATAAACACACAAACTGCATACGATCTTCTAGATATGAACACAAAAGTGAAAGTGAGAGACCACGAATGCCGTACTGGTATAATTTGTCAACAAGTATTTTGTGATTAATACAATCAAAGGCTTTGCTAAAATCTATAAATATGCCTAATGTCAAAAGTTTGTTTTCGACATTATGTAGAATAATTTCCTTTTGTAAGAGGAGTGCGGATTCCGTCGACTTTCCCTTTCTAAAACCTAGCTGACACTCAGAAAGTACTGAGTGTTTGACAAAAAAACTATCTAGAATAGTGAAATACATTCACTCTACTTTGAAAAGGCTGGATCATTTTAGAATGGCTATTTCTTAGAATGCGAGTTATACGGCGTTTCAAATACAGGGTGTAGTCAAGGTTGAAAAGACCATGATACATCATGAAAATGTACTTCAGTCTCGCATTCCTGCGCCGCTCGGAAAGAGGTATAAGGTCAAGCTGTTTTAACATGCCAGTAACAGAGTCGGCTCGTTTGTATCTGGAGAGTATATACCGAGCTGAAAGTCTTTGTACGTTCTCTAATCTCTGAATGTGATTTTTCTGATGGGGGTCCCATATTACATTAGTGTACTCTAATACTGGCCGTATGGCTGTTTTGCAGACCATCAGCTTGGCACTCATAGTCGCATACCTAAAATTCCTTTTCAAGTATCCTAATCAGTGTTGGGCCCGTTACCGAAAAAAGTAACGAAATAGCGTTACTCGTTAGTTTGGTAAAAATTAACGCGTTATTGAGCTACGTTACTTTTTTACAAACGTAACGATATACCGTTACCGTTACTTTACAAAAATAACGAACGTTACTTTTACGTTACTTTTGTGTTCGAGTACGTATGTTTGGCAGCATGCGAACGGGGACTGCTGGAACACAACCAGCCAACCAACACCCCTCATCTTTACGCCGGTTTTAGTAACAGTCCGGTTCATACTATTACCAGAGACTGATTTACTTCACTATGTGGAACAGGACACCGGTTACCAGCACACTGGTTATAATCACTTGCTGCCTCTTACCAACAGTAACTCTTCCTTTTTCTGCGAAAAAAAAAGGTTTCGTTTTGTAAGTACTTTTTGCAGGTTTAAAACCTTTTTATTTTTTTATTATGACCTTAGGGAAGTAAAGACTAATCAAGCGAAAGATTCTTTTGTGTACAAAAGTGGGTCAGGAACTTTCAGGCAGCGAGGGGGAAAGCGAAAGTAAAAAATTCCACAAAGGGTGTTTCTTTTTTTTTTTGTAACTGGAGAAACGAGCAAGTCGTTTCGCCACTATATCCACTGTTTTAAATGGATGTCTCTCACTCCTCCCCCCCCCCCCGCTGTCCACCTCTGCTGCACAAAGTAGAGGGGGAAGAGGCGGGAAGGGAGGGAGGGGATGACGAACAGAATTCGCTGGTAGCCGAAGGTTTTTTTCGCCTTCGAGAAGCGAGATAGTCTCGCCTTTCAACGAATGTCTTTTTTAATCAGAAAGGTGTGTTTTTTTTTAAGTTTATTGTGACGGATGCTGGTTTTGTGCAGCGATAAGCTTGTGCAGGATTTTGAGATGGATGGGTGAATAGATGGACTGATAAGTGGAAAACCAATCGTTTTAGGAAATCGAAGGTTCAGAAGTCTTAGCAGCAAATAATGGCATTTGCCTGGGCAATGCGTGCTCGAGCGCAAGTAGTTGCCCCTCGAGCAGAGAAGCTAGATCCTCCATTGAGCTCAGTGACCTAAATTTAGATCCCCTAACGTCTCCAGTTTTATGCACAAGATTGCTATTCTAAACGTTAGATCAGGCGTCGTGACCTTTTCCCAAATACCTTAAGGCTGCGGTCCCACGGCGGCCATGAAAAATGACAATATGTGCCCTTGTTTGCAGCGCGATTCTGACGCTTAGTCACTACCCAAAAATATTTAACTCATGTCACCTCATAGAATGGGCAATGGGCCTCATTTGGATATATGATATATACTTCTGAAGCAAAAAGCGAGATCGGGGAGGATCTGCGAATATTGGTGTTTTTGGTCATACATGGTTTAGTAGTACAAATGGGGAGAGTTTACCGTTAGAGAAATTCGCTCCAAAATTTCATGGTTTGTAGATAAAGAGCGTTTTCTTTGCACAGCGTGGCCCTTTTTTTCATTTTCTTTTTAGTTTCGGAAATTGACCTCTTGGAAAATTGGCTTTACGGAAGCATGTTCACGAGCTATTTTCTGGACAACTGTGGCATATTTGTTTCTGAAACTTCTTATAGCTATTGATATATAAAACCTACAAACGTGTGTTAAATTTAATTAGGATTGACGTATAACTTTTGCTGTAAGACTCGCGTAAAAACCAATGAAAATGGTAAAATCAGACTAACATCGTTTGGTAGTACGAATGCACCGGTATGGGTTGTCAACACAATTGATCAACCTCTTATGCAGAGACAATTAAATATGTGCTATTTTGCATAGCGAAGCCCTTTTTCGCAATTTCGCATTTGGTTTCTCTAAAAAAATTCATAAAGTTCAGGCAAAATTGCATCCTTCTTAGACGCAAAAAATCACATTTGTCTTTATTTATACTATTCGATGGGTAATCATGTTGTCATAAAGAAGGGTTAATATCTGATATACAAAATATCAGCTTTTGTTTTCAGTAAACATCTCTAATTTTTGTTTGAGGATGGACACAAACATGATTGCCGGTTCTTTAGATGTGCTTTTATGGACATGAAACAAATTTATTGGCATCTAATAATATTTATTGTATGGAATAGATAAACATTGCGATGTATTAGACTTTCACAATGATCTTGCTTTGGTTTCTTGATAGGTGTAGAGCGTAGTTAGTTTTAAAAACAATTAAAAACTGTTTGGGTGTTTTATTGCGCTACCTGCCGGATGGCAGACAAACTGCTGATTTCTAAAGTTCAAGAAATTTTCGAGGGCGGCGTTGGCGTTTGTATCATCATCAGTGTCCGTGTATTTTTGCCTTCACATTTAGAAAATATATTGGAAGATTTACTATCGACAAATAAATGGTTTAAGTACTGGGTCAGGTTAATAAATCTAAGATAAATAATTACACAAGCGTAGTGTGATATATTGTGTTGATTATTCGATATGATTGAAATCAATAAACAATAAAGACGAAAAGGAAAAGAATACACCCGAGTTCACTTCATGCCTAGAGCCACTAAGTGAGCTGCGCTTGGAGTATCGGCACTCCGTTCCCCAACATTGTTGTGGGAGCCGCCATTTCGGGTCTAGTGCAGAGCAAACGCAACTGCCGATCGTCGTGATTCAAAAGTGCGACTTCCTCAGCATTTTATCCGGTGTTAGGAAGCTGATGCAATATTGCTTTGCTCTGTCGCAAACTGTTTAAACATTTTTGGAGGACAGAAAAGAGTTTCCTGTGATTTTAGATAAAGCTTCAGATCACTGGCAACCATGATTTTACGCCACGATATGGCCAAGTGTCGTTACTCTGAAGCGTAGCTTATTTAATGACACTATTCATGCCCTTGTTCAAAGAGCTTGTAATACCTGAAGGGGCCATGACGTAAGCACCGTGGGTTCCACAAGCCACTACCTTTTGACACCTGCCTCTTCCTCATTGTTCCCGCTAGTGGCACTAGTGCCCGCGAACCTCATTTCCCGTGACTGCAACTGAAACTAAATATGAATAATACACCATTATTATAGCTTATTTAGTTATAACCAACTACACATAAAGAGAGAAGGAAGCGGTCGGGTAGGAGAAACGCGTGTTTTATGTGCGACCGTTCTAACCGTCTCAGAAGAGAGAACACGCGAGCTTGCGCTGATTTCAAAAAGGCGATTCAAAGAAAAGAGGCGGCACGCAGTGTTTTTTGTGATTCTGCGTCTAATTTATATACAGGTATATTTGAAGAGCGACGATGGACGTCGATCGTCTCGAGGTAATGTAACGTAGTAACATTATATACAAAATAAACATAATGAAGGACTGCACGACTTAATTTTTTCAATTCTTGGATTGTAATATGGCGGTAGCCTATTGTACTTACTGTTGACGAAGAGCAATATGAGGTGACGAGGTAATGATTAATTGATGAGGCTCTATAAGGATGACGACATTAGTGGGTGTCGAACCACAACGTACAGTGCCAGACTTGTTTCAAGTATCGTGTACCCAAAGACTTTTCTTCACCCGCAACAGAATATGGTAGAATCATTGAGGATGATGCTTTACAACTGTACGTGGAACAGAAAAACTGCACTGTGCAAAAGTGCGGCTTATTCATTAATATAAAGGACGGATTTCTAGCAGCATCCCCTGATGGACGGCTTGGAACAAATGGCCTTGTTGAGCTGAAGCGTCCCCGTTCCAAAAGATTTTTGAAGCCTACTGAAACCGCAAAAGAGTATGAGGCGAAAAATAAAAAAAGAGCCTGGTGTGAAAGGTCCAAATCACCACCATAGATTCTACTACCAAATACAAGGGCAGTTACACAATACACAAAGAGATTTTTGTGATTTCGTTATATTTACACTCAAGGGCATTGATATCCAACGTCTTCAGAGGGATGACACCATCTGGCCAAACAACATAGAGCCTTTTCTACTCAAGTTTTACATGAAAGGCCGGACTTCCGCTGAAATTCCTCACGTAGACGAGTTGTCCGATCGAATAAACTGCCATTACTCCCGATCTGGGAATCTCTCGATCTTCGTTCGTAGGCCATAGTGTCATGAGATCGAGGGGTGTGGCTCTTCGTCCGCCGAACATTGCTTCGGTTGGTGTTTTTCCCGTGGAAGATGAGACCGTAATGTGGTGCCGGAACAAGAACTTGGCGATTCTTCACTGACTGCTTCTTCCGTAAGCTTCAAGAGGGCTTTCTTCGTTTCGCACACTATCTGTTCTGCTTGCCCGTTAGTTGCAGGATGGTATGGTTAACTAATGTAATGCCTGATGCCGTTTTTTGTTATGTTTTTTTGTTTTGTTTTTTAGAAACTTGTTTATTTTTTTTTTAAACGAGATTCGGCGCGTTATCAGAGAAAAGTATTTTCGGTAGGGCAAAAGTAGCGAAACGAGTGAGTAGAACGTCAATGACGCGTTTGTACGTCGTGGCATGCATCGTGTAAACTTCCAACCACTTATAGTACGCATCGACCATGACTCCGCAGATGCGGATACGTTTCGCCATGCACCCACCGACTGAATAGTGGATCGTTTTCAGTTACTATTCATAATGGCGCTGGACTCGAGGAAAACTTCGAGTCTTTCCGCAACGTTAGCACAGGTGCCAACACTTTTGTCGAAAGTGGTAAGGGCTCGAAACGTCAACAACGTCGGTAGCGACGTGCTGTGCTTGACACTTGACGCTTACCATTCGCTGAGACGAAACTTGCTTGTACGTCTGCCACGAGTGGTCCGATATCAGGTCATCACCGCAACTCCATTTCCCGACAAAACAGGTCTTTATTGTCCGCATGTCTATAGTTAGCAATCATGTGAACTTATAAATTCCCGAACGCTCATCACTTGCCGTCACTAAACGCCGCTCAATCATAGTGTCTTCATGGCTAATAAACGTCTTCCTATTTATACTGATGCTTTCATCATATTCCTCCTAAGCTGTACTTACAACCATGTTACCACATAATGTGTGTCGGTACTTCCGAAAATATTGCAACGGCGCTTGTTTTTTGGTAACTATAATGTAACAACCATTACAACATCTTCCGGATCCCGTGAAACACAATATTTCGTTACGTCACTTTTCAGTCGTCATTATAATGGCAAGGTGAGTACCGTAAATCGCGAAGCAGTTTACTAGACGTCCACTTCCACTGGTGTCTTGGAAGATTGAGTCTACTGAGCGTACATTCCTGCAGAAAAATTTTTCATTGATAGAATATTGTCACGAACGGAGGTGACACGAGGACGAGCAGTGAACTGAAAAATAAAGGTTTAATGGGCGAACTTGTGCCAACCAAAAATAAGTAAAGAACGAAAGAGCGTCGAGGCAGCAGAAAAGCAGGCGGCGATTCGGCGGCGACACAGAGCGCGCGGGACTCTCTCTGACTCGACAAGGTCGCGGGTAGCTGCTTATCTGCAGTGCGTCGCTATCTCGAAAGTTCGGCAAAGGAGGCTCGGGCGTCGCGCGCTCGGGGCGAGGATGAACTGGCACTTTCGAGAACAACAAAGCAAGGGAAAGTTACAACTAGTGCGAGAATGAATGGGAATGTTCAGAAGACCCGTGACCGAGCGTTCTCTCGGCTCTGCGGGCGGCAATATTGACACGTCAATCAACAATTGATTCCTTCTTGGTAAGATTTATTGCGAAAGCCCGTCGCAACCGTCGAACCGCATGCCCCTATATCAGCCTGACATTGTCGCACAGATGAGTTTGCTGGGCCACGCTATTGAGCCAGCTGAGCACAGCTGGCAGCGGCGCGAGCAAGGCCACGAGGGGAACGTGATGGTGCTCTAGCCATCCCACCTGAACTAATATTTCGGCCACCCCACGGGTGCGTGACGCCATCTATTGGTTGAACTAACGCCTTGTTCAAGATGGCTTCCGTGGGACCGCAGCCTTAACCAACGTTATTAGATTAACTCAGTTACGGAACTGTTCATAGACGCTGCATGCACGAACAGTACCCCCTCACTCACCACGACTCGCCCGGAGTCGCTCGACGCGCCGCCGGACGGCTGCTTTGGGAACTGAATCGGGATACGTTCGTTTCAACGTTACTAGACGCGTAAAAACCAACGAAAAAAACTCTTTTTGTAGTAACTTTTATTGGAGATTAGTACAAAATGGGGGGGCGTGATGTTTTCTAAAATTTTTAGTTTTCAAGGTTTTGCAGCACAATTAATATTGTTTTTATACAACCATGCCTCAGCGGGGATTTCAGGTAGCGCGTCCTGACCTAGGTGCATTTTAACTTCGGTGACTTCTCGCGGCGCGTCCGCTGGGGAGAAAGGGAGGGCACCCGCTGTAACCCTTTCGGCTCCGAAATGGCCGATTGAAGCCAGGCGAATGCAGCTCCCGGAGTTTCTGTGATGGCCAAAGTGCGGCGCCACTACGTAGGCTTCTTTGTCGTACGTCCATCCATACAAGAGAACTACTGTTCTCTCTCTATTCAACAGGCCCCAGACTTCTATGCGGGTATTTGCCGCTACATTTTCGAGCGCTCAAGTTGGATGTGTGCTATTGGTTACCATACTAGTAATGACCTATTCTTTGTGTACCCTCGTACCTAGCCTCGCTGTCCCCATATCCGGTGTGTGGGCCAAAAAAAAGCAAGAGATTACAACGTATAACACGTAAAAAATATAGGGGAAGCAAAAAAAGGAATTATGATTAAAATGTAAACACTTTCCACCGCCGTGGCGAGAACAAAGCGACATTTCCACGCGTACCGGAAGTTCCGCATTTCAAGATGGCGACGCCCTCACGGAAAACCGTGCATGAAAACAAACACGTGAAAAGTGTTCGGCCATTCATGATTGTTACTTTTTTCTGTAGCTCTTTCAACGATCGCGCGCCTCGCTCGCGCGGTGCGCGCGGCGCGTTTCGCTCGGTAAAGTTTTGAGCGCGTGTTAGCGGGAAAGTTTGTTTTTCTTTTGAACACCGAGTTTGTCGCTATGGCAGTGCCTCACTCTTACGGAAGGTACTGCTCTGCGAGATGGTGCAATAATCCAACGGAGAACTCGGAATACAGACAGTTCCGGTTTCCGACAGACGACAGGTAAGCCTCTAAGGTTTTGTAATTTTGGAGTCGGAAATGCAAGCATAAAAATATATACTTTGCAATCATCCCGACAGAGCAGTCAAATGGATCACGTACGCGAACCGGCCGGAGTTCGAAGCTTTGCCCATCAGCAAGCTGCACGAGCGCCGGCTGTGCAGCGCGCACTTCAGGAATACAGCATTTGCGAGCCACAGGAGGATACGTTTGCGGCCGAATGCATGTCCTTTGGTTCAAGTAACCGACCCAAGACTGCAAGAGCTTGTTCCTCCAGGTGAGCTTGTCTCAGTACAATATTCAGTTAGTTTCATATTTGGTTTGGAGAAGCTGATCTGTTATGGTTATATTATTCAGAATTCTTATGGGGAGCTGCGACTCACCTGCCAGCCCCAGTTCTGGTAAATAATATTTCATATTAGTTTCTGCACTATAATTCTCAAGCTAGGAACGGCCTTCTTTTTATACTAATCTGCTCAAATCTGTTGGCATCAATTTAGTATAAATTCATTGACTTTTTCAGTTCGCCCGTCCTCACCATCGCCAATTGCCGCCTCTTTGCAGGGGGAGGCGCAGGTGGAGCCCCACCTTGGTGAGGAACTGAGCTTGTACGTGATGCTTTTTTCTAGACATGAAAGCAATATGGAACGCGCAGCGTCCGTTTACTGGCTCTATTAGCCAACTCTTGATATTAGTAGCGCCATATTCCGTTTAGTGAACTCACAAGATGCATTCGTCCCATTTTTTCAGCTCGCCCGTCCTCACCACCGCCAACTGCCGCCACTTTGCAGGAGGAGGCGCAGGTGGAGCCCCACCTTGGTGAGGAACTGAGCTTGTACTGGACGGTTTTTTCTAGACATGAAAGCAATATGGAACGCTCAGCGTCCGTTTACTGGCTCTAGTAGGCAACTCTTGAAATTGGTAGCACCATGTTCAGCTTGAGTTGAAGCTTAATGTGAGTTCAATTTCTGAGTAATTTCCTCTCTCGAACAGATGTCACTCTAGAGACACCAATGGGAGCTGCAGCCTCATCGAGGTCCACGGCTGGCACGATGGCAACCCCAAAGAGACAAGGTGGCAGGCCGAGGAAAGAGTACTCACCCCGGACGAAACGTACATTAGATAACCTAAAAAAATCCAAAAACCGATTGCGCAAGAACCTCTTGAAGGCATCACAAACTTTACGAACTTTTTTTCTTGATTTTTCGAATCTGACACGACCTCGAGTCATCCAGGGCGCATCAAAATTTTTATCTAAAGGGGCACTGGACCTTTTGAAGGTGCAGCTGTACTTGCAGCCAATGAACAAGTTCGTACGAAGATGTCCTGACGGATTTAAACCATTTGCCCTTAACCTTTACTTTCAGAGCCCCAGGGCTTAAAAGTACCTCGCCAAGTACCTGAGCTTGCCATCGGTTCGATCTCTCAAGAACTGGCTGTCCCAGATTGCCATACACCCTAGAGTTGCCCCCAACCTCATCAAGACTGTTGTTGACAAAATTCACGATTGGCATCTTAAAGATCGCGCATGTATTCTGATGTTCGACGAACTCGTTCTAAAAGAAAATCTCTTCTATGACACTAAGTCGGATATGGTGCATGGCTTTGCAGACAGCGGTAAGGAAACAACCCGTCATGTGGCAAATTCAGGCTTGGTTATGATGCTGGCGGGTATTTCTATGCCCTGGGTGCAACCATTGGCTTTCACTCTTTCAAAATGCAATACAATACAATACAATAAACTTTATTTTTCCAGAAGTACTCTCAAAGTCAAAAGCATCCCCAGAATGTCTCCAGGATCTGTTGACAGACGTTATTCAAAATCTTAGTTCCGGCGGGATCTTTGTGAAAGCTGTCGTGTGCGACCAGGGGGCCAGCAACTGCACTCTTGCACGCCGGCTGGGTGTCACACCAGATCATCCCTTCTTCCTTGTCGGTGACACCCAGGTCTACTTTCTCTTTGACACCCCTCATATGCTCAAGTGTACACGTAACAACCTGCGCAAGCATGACCTACAGATTGCCAGCAAATTGATCAGATGGAAATACATTATGGACTTCTACAAAAACAAGCACCCTCTTCGATTACGATTGACAAAAACACTTACCGACAAGCACATTTATCAGACTCCATTCGGAATTATGAAAGTACAATTTGCTGCGCAAGTTTTTAGTGACACGCTTTCTGTTTCCCTTGCAACCCTCCTTTATCTGAATGAGCTGCCCCTTGAGGCTCAGGCCACATGTGATTTCCTTGAGCACATGGACCAAATTTTTGATTCACTGAATAGCTCACCTCTGGAATGCGGTGAACGAAAAATGAGATTCGCTCTAAGCTCTTCATCGGGAGATATTAATTTCCTAAGGGAGAAAAGCTCATGTATTCCGAAGTGGCAGTTCCTGTCACCACGACGGCCCCACAGAGTAAGGGGATGGCATATTACCATCAATGCCGTCTTCTTACTGTGGGAAGACCTCAGCGGGAACTTTGACTTTGATCACTTACTAACAGGACGGCTCAACCAGGACCCGCTGGAAAACTTGTTCGGGATGGTGCGAAAGCAGCATGGGTGTAACGAGACGCCCAATTCCTACCAGTTTGTGGCAGGCCTGAAACACATTTTCTTGGAAAGATATTTCAGCTTCCCAGTAGACGAAACTGTGAGGCAGGCGCTGCCACATTGCTGGTGGAATCGAGGCACCTTCCAGTGTCGACTGCAGCCAGCCACCATGCCCGAACCACTGCCAGCAATTAAGACCGATGAGTTTGACCTACCCGATGAGTGATATGACGACCTCATCCAAGAAAATGTTGAATACCACTTCGCTGGGTTCCTGGTGGAGTCGTTTCTTAAAAAAAGTTTGTGCCATTTTTGCCCGGACTTGTTGAGTGATGCAAGTGGGGTGCTCACCTCTGAGGTGCAGTTTCATGCTCTCCTCTAAGCCAGCGCTCCTGGGTCGATTTCCGACTCTTTCTGTCCCCCATCAGATGCATTCTTTCAGTGTTTCAAAATTTTCGAACGAACCTTTCTTCAGAAGATCAACGAGCGCATTCACTTGCCGAAGGTTGCTGAACGCATGGTACATTCTCTGGTTCCTCATTCCGAAGAACAATTTTGTACCAAAGAATGCGCGAAGCAGTTCCTCAATCCTTACGTTATGTGCGCCTACGTTGGCATATTCGCCTGTTGTACAGGGAACTCCTCACAAAGCGTGCTCTTAAAACACCAGGGCAAAAAAGAGGAAACAATTTGCACCTTAACCGCATCAATAATACAGTTTATTATGGTTTCTGCACACTGTACTGTAGGTATGGAATGTCTTTGCGTGAGATACATGTTAAAGACCGGAGGTTCGCAGTCGTAATGTGTTGACAAACTTCCTTTCTAGATCAAAAACAGACATCCCATTTCACGGCAGATTGACATCATGCTGTCTAAACATTTATATGAACCATTCAGCTTTGCTTTGCGATAGAACATAAGAAACTTTTGTCAGTGCTGACTTGATCAAGCCGTAGTAGCCCTCGTCAAATTTTATTGTTGAGGCCGAGCCAACTGACAGGCATTAATATATAAAAGATATAGGATACCCTATTTGAGAGGTTCAATATCCAGGAGGTCTGCACAAGCCATAATAAAGTCGATGCACTTCATAATCTGACTTGCGGTCTGGAGACTCGACGTCGTGTTTCAATTCGTGAAATCATCGTAAATAGCTTGTAAACCCTTGTAAATACGTTACTTACGCGCATTGTCTTAATGCGTATATGTTCCTAGAATAGTGATCATATAGACTTTTGAATAGCTCTCTAGGTATGAGCTGTTTTTATAAACTTCGCTAATTGCGCAATCAGTATTTTGAATTGTTACCGCATTCCTGCTATTCAGAACACTGAGTAGAGATAATGCACGTTGCGAGTTTCATTTATTGACTTATGCTGTTTTTCATAGCGCGTGCGCATGTTCGTATAGTTACCAGAAGTTTGCACATATTGATATGTATATATGCATATTATGTCCTTCTAGACCAATTTTTTTTTTGCGTGTTCATCACTTTTGTTTTTCTATTGTGGAACGTTTCCTATAATTAAAGAAATGAGCAGATCTGAGTGGAAAACTTGTGGAATAATAGTTCTACATTCTGTGTTACTTACCGTTCCCATATTTGTACGTCTTTCCGTTTTTCACCACTTCCTTCGTTTAATGCTCGCTCACCTAGGGCTGTTGCATACATTTATGTAGATAACATTATGTAAAGAGTTTATTTTGAGAGTGTGGCCTAACCCAGGAGTATCAAATAAAAATGCATTTAAGTCCATCACCTGGATTTCTTTCTTTGCCTCGGTGAGATCGTTCTTAATGTTCATGTGTTCAAAGATTGCATGTGCAGACAACACTCGATCGCCCCGGCGCAGCGTAGTCTGCGCCGAGGCGTTTTCGGTTTTCGGTGCCGCCGCGCTGTTGCGCGCAGTACCGAAAACCGAAAAAATCAAACGTCGGCCGCGCGTGCAAAAAAAAAAAAAAAAGAATCGGGGAGAAGATAGCGAGAGAGAGGAGGAGGAGGGTACGCGAGGGTGTTGACTAAGGTGGCGCCATCTCATGAGAGTGTTGTGCGAATTTGTCTAGCCCCAGACCTTCTTTCGCCATTTTGCCGCAAAGCGCCGTGTCGCTAGTTTCGCTTTACCACGGTGGAAGGTACAGCTGCACTCCCTGTTGAAGCCAAAATAGCTGTAACGTGCAGTTCCTCGAGTGACCGCTGCGGGAGAAACGGCGGCGTTGTGATCGCCATTTGGCGCTTCGGCTGTGCCTTTGGAACGCACAGTTATGAAACGAAACAATAGAGGGCGCTTCGAACGACACCAGGCGGATTGAGGTGAGTGAGGGAGGTACCCCCTCCGCGGGAGTTCCACAACTGAGGTAATCTAATAACGTTGGCCTTAACGTAAACTTCGGAAATGGTGCCTATGGAGCTAAGTGAAGCGATGCGTTCAAAGTGCGCATTAAAAAAAAGTTCAAAATAAGGTTTTTCGCGTATTCAGAACATTGATTGAACGTACGTTTATCATCTTGTAAGATGCATCAGAGATACAACTCGTTGTACTGGGACTGCATAGAGTAACACTGCGGTCTTGTTTCCTCCAGCTGGTTGCAAATAAATCATTCTGTTGTCACTGAAGTCGATACAAATTGCGCAGTGCGGAAGTATTTTCGAACGTAATTGAAATATATTTCTAAATATTTGAACTCTATTCAAGATAGTCTGCAGTGAAACTAACTTTTGTAGTACTGTAAATACTTTCTGAAGCAGGTACTTAGAGGCTTATCTTAGATACTTTTGTCGCGTATCTTGTCCAACGCTGATATGATGACCGTTCAAAAGTGACTGAATATCACACAATATCGAGTTTCACGAAACAAGTGCTGCAAATTCCTTACATTTGAGTGCCTAGATAAATGATGAGCTTAGAAAGAATTTAAATTTAGAGCTCCGACTTTGTTGCGTAACGGTGTATAATGTTTAAGAACTAAGAATTGAGTGCCTGCTCAGCCTCCATCTCGAGCTCCCTGCCTTTTGTAACACTTCGTCGCAAGCGGAGCAGAGGCCCGATGAAAGACAACAAGCGCTGGCAGAAGGCGGGGCTTGCAGTGAATTCTTAATCTGTCAACGAATAAAGTCGTGCTCCGAGTATTATCAGAAACGTTTTGTTTTTCTCGGAAATTTGAAACGATAATGGAAGACGACGACGTTGAGAGGACGCCACACCGGGGGTCGGCGGTGCCTCCATCTAAGCCCTGGGCCTCGGTACCACGGAGGCGGCAGCTTTCTACTTTGGCTGGGCTACCTCCTTGAAGATTGATGCTACGACCCCAGTGAATCACAGCACCACCATGCTCCGGGGCTCCTTTGTGCAACCGTGCACCGATCGAACGGTAGGCTGTAGATCCCCTTGGCCCGCTGCTGACCCGCCTCAACGAAATGTGGACATCTTCAAATCGGACTGACATCCTCCGCAATAGCAACAATCCATCTCGTCGTCATCTTGCATGTATATAGCTCATTGCATTATCATGTTCATTAGACGTGGTACCTCGGGCCTCTATGGTACGGGCTTGTTGCCTTTCCGCGGTGCCGCGGCTCTCCAGAACCAAATAAAGACATTACATTACCTCACATTGCGATGCAATCATATGGTCAACAAAGAACGCGTTCTTTTTTCGTTTTTTTTTTAATTTTCATTGCGGCGAATTTGCTTTTTGGACGGCAACTTTATGATTGTGTAGAAATATTTGCTATAGATGTTCGATATCTTCGAAGCGAAGCAGTAAAACAGCCGCAGCAATTTACACCTGACTGATCGGGAATGCTGTTGTGACTGAATCAGTCGCATTTTTTGCGCTACCGCGGTACGAACTTTACATCACACGATGCCCATTCATCTTTTACACCTCGTGATTCTGGGACACTCTCTGCACTAAAAAACGACCACACAAAGAGTGCTGCAATTGACAGAGGTAGCAGCTGCATTGTGGAAAGTAAAGCCTTTCGTTGTGTTCACTGTTGTCTTGCAAGTAGCGTCAGATGCGCGCCAGCGCGCTAGGCCCGTGTCACGAGCGGCCCTTGGAATCAAATGACAGCACAGCACTGAAATGAGCGGCCCTTGGAATCAAATGGCGGCGGAGCACCCACTCATGGCACGTGTCTTTCGCATTTCCACAGCAAATTGTTGGCGGTGCTTGTAAGAAGCGCCCTAAATACAAAAGCGCAAACGCCAAGGACAGAACAAAGATACGGACAAGACAAGCATTTACTATCTACTGTCGCTGTTCTGTCCTGTCCCGTTCGTACTTTGTCTTCTCCGTATCTTTGTTTTTGTTTTTCTCGTCCGTATCTTTGTACTATCCTTGTACTTTGTGTTTTTGTGTTTAAGATTTTGTGTTTAGGATAAGACCCAACTAGCCCAAAAATTAATTTTAACGTAAAAAAATGCCTTTATCAAGGGGCTTTAGTGGAAACGCATGTCGAAGGAGATTTGCCATTCTACTAAGTTCTTAAAGGGACACTGACACCCCCCAAAATTTTTTTCCTTTTTTGTTAGGCGATTCATTATGGTGTCGGAATACTACACACTTAATATTTTGCTACAGAGTCGCGTATTTTTTTAATAAAGCCAAAAAACGCAACTGCCTGAAACCGAAACCGAAACTCCCGCACCGCACGCAGAAGTGGAGAGGATAGTGAGAGTGGCGGAAGTCACGTGGCTACACCCAACCGTGCGGATTTGTTTTTTTTCTCTCCGCAGGTAGCAGACGACATGCGTTGGTTCGCCGCGCGATTCCTTTGCAGCTATGTTTGTTCCGCTCGCTGTTCTGTACTTCAAGATTAGTTGTTTTAAACATTTAAGTGTTGGAAATTAGTAGTAAGTGCCCGAGTGCCGTGGTGAATTCCTGTGATCGGCTCCGAAAAGAATACTCCCAAGATGTTGCGTGAAGAGTTGCCTCACATGTCCTGCATCTGAAAGTGGCATTGTGCGGCAGAGTGCACAAGTTTCCGAAAGATCAACGGGTCGGGATCAATGGCTGGCTGCAATTCCTGTAGAACAGTTACGCGAAGATCGGAAAGCGGACGCTACCCGATTCATATGCTCCTCGCATTTTGTGGAAAGTGACTACATTGAGTTCGCAGGTGTCAAAAAGGGAATCCCATACCATTTAGTTCCGCGACGCATCGTCCACAACAATTGTTTTTTTCGGTGATAATTGCAAAAAAAAAAAAAGAAATGTAAACAGCGCAAAATGCTTGACAAAAAAATAAAAAGAGTACACCCACCCCAGGGATCGAACTTGTGCCCGCTGCGTGTGAGGTGGACGTCTTTCCACAGCGCTACTGAAGGAACCCTATCATGCGTAGAAATGTGGCGAGTAGACTGTATGTCGGAAGTTTGCTGCCGATTTCCCTTCAATACATGCACTCCCGGCTCGAAGTCGGGCAGAACCACGCATAGGCCACATTCGCACCTCGTAAAGAAACCGTACGCGTGCGTATTTAACTCGAAGTACGCACTTCGTGCTTGACGTTTGAGCGAGCGATGTCTTCAGCCACGAGAAGGGACGCCGGCTCGGCGACGTCTTCGTGCAATCGGCTTGCTGGTCGGGCGTGTCGTACGGGATGAATACCAGTTCTTTTGATCGGTCTAAAATTTCTCCTTCGAAGGAAGACAGAATTCGCCGGTACCGTGAACGACAGTTCTAAAGTAGAGGTCCAACGCCCGTCGTCCGCTGCCATCCGCTAGTCCCACCATACGCGAAACGACGCCATGTTGAGAATTATGCAGTGAACGCACAGAATGCTTCCGGTTGTCTCTGCTACCTTTTGTTTTCAATCAACGTATTTGCAGCTCTTTGGAAGCCACAAAAATGAGTTTCATATTTTTGTTTCTATTTTAAATATTGACTGTATGCCTTCCATTACCCACGACTTTGATTAAATTTGGTGGTCGCATCGATACCTTAGAAAACGGCCCGTGACCACGGAAAAGAGACTGAGCGCGACTCAAACCGGCCAGTTCTCGATCGGCGGTTTTCGGGCGGAAAGAAACCGAACTTCGAGCCGCAAATTCTGTTCTGGGTAGTTGGGCTCTCATATGTCACGCACAACTAAAAACCTCGGCGAGCATAAATACCCTGTCAGTGTCCCTGTAAACACTATGTTTTCAGTCAGTTCTCTGCTTTCAGTGGAATTTATGTGGTAGACGTATGTGAAGAGATGTGTGCTTTGGTGGAACGAGTGTGCGAGATGTTGCATGTGTTAAAAAAGGACGCAGAGACGTGGTTTGTTGTTGTCTGAAGCGCTGAAGAAGCGCGGAGAGTACACGAGAACGGAACCCGGGCGCAGGCAGTGGGGAGGCGAGGGAGCGTGTCCACACAGCGCGACCACTGGAGTATTTCGCAACGGCGGCTGTCAGAGGGGTTGAGAGGGGGGAGGGGGGGACCGTTGTTTTTCCGATCACGTGGGTTGTTCGGAACAGCGGCTGCCCGCAGGGGGAAAGGGGGGGGGAGGGAGCGTGAGAGAGCCTTGCCGTGTGTCTGGAATGTTGGGGAGATGGAGAGCAGTGCCTATGCTGTCGAGGGGAGTTTTGCGTTCTCGTAGATGAGCACAGCTACCGTTCTAAAACATTCGTAACCCTAAAAGGAGACAATGTGTCAGGAAGCAATCTTTAGGAGAACAATAAAAAGGACAGCGAAGGGGCAAAATCGCCGGTGTAGAGCGCAGTTCCCTGCAGTCGCTCGCACGCACCGCATCCTTGGCAACAACTTCTGTGTTTTTCTTGCGGGATATATTTGGTCAGTATTGTTTGGAACAAACACGTTATATATACAGAGAAACAATCAAACAAACAGTTCGCTATACATATATACAATTCTGTCCTATAACTTAAGCGTAACTCAACTGCCACAAAATTACAATTTTTAAAAAATGACATTTCACACCTGGAAATGTTGGAAACTATAAACTTGTATCGCTATGGCATCGTAACGAAAAACATCGGCGAATAAAGCCTAGAGTTGTCTCGATACCTACGCAAGCGCTTATTGCTTCCAGAAAACGTTCAAATAATTTGAAATTAAATATAGCGTTTCTACAAACAAGCGCGACTGTATAAGTTACACGCGATATCCACTTCTACGGTCATAAGTAATCTTTCATAAACTGGCCCTTCAATACAACTCGAAACAACTATATTCCGGCTCAGGACAACCATACGTTTGTCTGAAGCCTCGAAAGCTACGAAGAACCTCATTCTGAATGACGATGCCAGATTTTGATTTAAGGGCACAGAATTGGCTAAAGAACAAGTTCATGTAGAACATCTGACCACGAGAAAGGCTACTTATGCTCCAGACGTGAATTTGTTCATTCCATCCCAAGTCCCCTGATTGCACAGCACTCACGGCTGAGAGGAGGGCGAGTGGGAGTGTCGCCCGATACATTTTAAGCACGCGGTGTTGAGTTTCGGGCACACAGGTCACGTGACGGTCGATGGCCGCCTTGCTTGCGTTGCCCCAGGACCAGACGTACAAAACCTTCCACCAAAGATGAAGAGCAATGCCGACACCGACGGCAGCCACATTAATCGAAGGATCGGCGTCCGCTTTGAAATAAATAAAAGGGTACAACTTCGCGCCAACGATCAAGGTATTCGGCCCTATAGATTTAATCTCCTTCATAAACGGAGGTAAGATTCCTCCGCCAGCTTTAACGTCGAAGCTAACTTTGTGCTTTCTCATCTCCATTTCATACCTTCTCATGTTCAGTTGGTTCATGTAGGTGTTGGACACAATTGCCGGTATAGGAACAGCGGGATTCACAAGGTCCTTCGTCATGACAAGCTTAATCGTATTGAGACGCTCGTGGAGTTTGTCGGTGTCGGAACGGTCGAGCATCTTCGACGCACTAACAAGAACGGCTCGTCGAATTATCTCAAAAATTGCGCGAATCGTGTTGTCGTAGCGCGGCTGGGCCAGATTCTCGGCCTCAACGGATGACCACAGAGGAACAAGACGGTTTGTAGTTTGTACACAATGTGAGAATTTTGCGGAAATGTCATTTGGAAGATTGAATGAATGTGCTGTTAAAACTGCCACAGCTTGGATGATGAGCAGGGCCATTCGGACATCACTCTGCTGGTGCTGGTCAGTGATGACAGCTGCAAGGTTACGCTGAAGAGCTGACACGTTGCTGAGACAAATGAGCGTTGGTACTGTTTCGGCGTACATTGGGGCAATCAACTCCCGCCAGTCCGATTCTTTAATACCAGGGATGAGTTGTTGCAAGACGTCTGATTGTTGGTGTAAGACGTTGCCCTTTACAGACACTACAATCTGATGTTGTAGTTGCTCCAATTCTGTCAGACTAACATTCGTCCCTAACATTTGGTTAAAAACTGACAGGGCTCGCGGCGTAAAACTCGAGAATTTCTGAAATGCTGTTTGGTGTTCGGAGAGGGAAAGAGTTCGTATGTTTAACCTCTGGACACCTTTCCAGTTGGAATCTACTGTGACCTGCACCGGCGTGGATAGTGAGTACACAAGTGACAGCTTTAGAAGAAGTCCCAAGGCCTCACGTGATCCCTTAGGAACGGCTCGCCCTGCTGTTAGCACCACTGCAGAGACGGCGTCATCGACGGAGGTAGCACTTGTTGTAGCGAAAAGGCAGCTCCTGTAAAATTCGGTGATTGCTCGACCTGCTGGACTCGCGACTCTTCCTTGATACACAGGCAGGACAACGGTATTTTCGTATGCTGCTTTAAAGGACAATCGAAAAAGTTTATCCCAGCTGTAGCAGCTGTGGCTGAAGAAGTTCTTGCACGGGTCCACGCTGAAGTTTCCTGAACGTATGAGTCTTGCGGCTACCTCCGGGCAGCAGTACGATTGTCTTTGGTCACGACCCTCGTCGGTGTGTTTGAGCCATTTGATGACTGACTCGAACACGATGATGACCAGAACGGTGCACACGGTCAGTGCGATGCAGGTCGCAGCTTGTTTCCATTGGTTGGTAGCGGGGGCCTGTGAGGTGGCGTCTTTCTCCGGCATGAGAACGTCAAGAATCTTGGAAGGTAGGGCCAGTTGCTTTGGAATTCGTGTTTGTTGGACTCGTGCTGGATGTATCACGAGCTCAGTGCCCTCCCCTTTTCTTCTTCTAACTTGTCTTGCGTTAGCTTTTGTCACAGAGAAAAAAGTTATAGTATTTTAATTTAAATGTGATTCGATCACAGATTACATAATTATTCTTGAATAGCGTGACTATCTCTATCTCATGAAACCCATTGTGATCATTAGGCGAATTGACAATTGTAAACTAATTTGATTTCCTATTCTAAACGAACAAAGTTGCTTAAGTGCCAAAATGTGTTTAATAATAATAAACTGTATATGCTGGTTCAGAGATTATGCGTTTCAATTCGACTAAATGCAAACAAAAGCAAATTAGTCGCTAGTTGTTTATACAGCACGAGTTTAGTCTGCCAGTGTATAACGACATTGTTACCCACCGTAGATAAGAAATTTAGCCAGCGCAGTACCACTACAGTGTACTAGAATACGGGGTAGTGTTTGGACCGGCGCGACTCGACAACGAGAAGTTGTGAGGTACGGTGCAGTTGGCCACCTCTGGCCAACTTCCCCGTACTGGGCAGGAGAAATAACAAACTGACGCGAGAAATCATAGAAACCGCGAACACTGCCCCGCTAGATACCTTTTGTTACAACCCGTTCGATAGCTTTTCTTTTTTTAAATAAATGAGAGTGAATATTTAGGAAACGTTACCTAGTTATATCAGCCGTAGACTGGAATTTGTCGTTTACATATATGAGAGTAAAAGAAGATAAAGAGGATAGCTTAATACGAACCAGAGTTGAGAAAAAAATTGGGTGTGTGTGTATGTTTATACAGCCTAGAACTTTGTCTTCCTCAAAGAGCGACCTGTCTCCCAGCTGTAGATGAGAAATTTGGACAGTGCAGTACAAACCGCTAACCTTTTTAACGTATCTTTAACGTGCACTACGCAGCAGTGATACGCAACCTCACGCCGGTGCGATGCACGTCCAAGGTAGCTAAACTCGTCAAACGAAAGATTCTTTGTGTTATGACATAGGGGGGGGGGGGGGGGGGGAGGAGCCGAAAGATTGCCGCGAAGTTCTCTTTCCTCACAAACCCGCAGATCCGTTTACCGTCGTGACGTTTTTCATTAAATGGGCGAAAAATCCCTACGCCTCCCAAGGCGCGGAACAAGAGCAGCACGAGAGAGCGCGCGGAGACGACCATGGTTCATACGTGTGAAGTCGCAACAAAGATTACCAGCTGCGACCAACATGTTTGATGGTCTCTAAAAAGCACGATGGAGGCTTGGGTGATTGCATTCCATAATCAACAACGTCGAAGTTGAAAGTCTGATATCGTTCTTATTTCCGCCGATAAAGCATAATTTTCTGGAAAGCATCCTTGTTGCACCTTTTATTTCTCTCGGCCTAAACAAGGTGGAGCCCGACGTGGCTAGGTCAGAACCAGACGAGTAGGCTTGTCCGCTTTCATGCGGATTTCGCCTCCGGGTGGTTGTCCCCCATCGGCGGTGTAAATAATTTTACTGTTTTTTTTAAATAATGACTGTTGGCCAGTGTAGGCTAGCAAAGGCGTGGGTGTGGTCGGCCTTCCAAGATTAGCCAGACTGGCATCAATTCTGCTTTCATCAACGGAAATAAGAGTAATGTCGGGTTGTCAATGTTGACGGTGCTGTCTTAAGAACGCGATGACTCCAAGCTTCCATCGAACACAATCAAACTTATCACCGTCAATTCGAACACGCACGATTGAATTTGTCGTTCCCAACCGATAATCCTGACCATGACGTCAAGGGTATAAAAACTCTAAAAGGAAGCCACCGAACGCGCCTGCACACGCTACTAGCACTAGTACGAGCCTCTCTCTTGAAAGACTGTCATGGCCGCTCGTAATTTTATGGAACGCAAACCATTTTAATTCCAGAGCCTTTAGTAGGATGATTAGCAAAATTTGCACGCTGTGCTGTTCAGTCGGAACGCCTGTAAGCAGGGGCGTCGAAACGGGGACGGGGATGGGGGCGACCTCCCCCCCCCCCTCGAACATTTTCTGCGGCACTTGTGTGTGGTGTGAGTGTGTGTGTGTGTGTGTGCGCGCGCGTCCATGTGTGCGTACGTGCGTGCGTGTGTGTGTGTGTGTGTGTGTGTGTGTGTGTGTGTGTGTGTGTGTGTGTGTGTGTGTGTGTGTGTGTGTCGCGCGTGTGCGTGTGCGTGTGTGTGTGTGTGTGTTGGTCGTCCCCCTTTTATTTATGTTCCCTCGGCTTCTTCTCGCTATCCCCCGCCGCCTCCTCATCTCTCACACACTACCGACATCACTACATAAACCACCTCTGGGGGACCCCGGAAGCTTTGTTGACAGTCGCGCAAGATGAGCTCTAAAGCCGCGGATTCCGAAGCGAAGGTTTTGGCCTCAAATAACTTCTTCCCAAAGTTGTGAAACGTCACTTTGTCGTCACCAATAACTTCCACAAACAACGGTCTCGCGACAAGAAAGTTCAGAGTATTCACAGCCTGCCTAGGGACAATCTAGACAGCATTGACTCTAACGCGACGTAGGGTTGTAGGGACACGCGGGCGCGACGTCATCATTGCAGCCGTTCAATCGGTTGGCCCCACTGTGCACTCTTAAAAAAAGCTAGTAAAAAGCAAGTAACTGCAGCAGTTACTACATATTTCTGACCGTTACTACCTTTCACTAACTATTTACTACATCAAACGCGCGATAGGTGGTAAAAAGCTAGCAAATGCAGCCATTACTACATTTTTTTGACCGTTACTACATTTTTACTCGCTATTTGCTACCGCAAAGGCGCGGAGAGGATGGCGGCGCTTGCTTCATACCCGATTGCCAGCGTTCGCGACGTACTTGCTGTTTCGGAACGCAGGAGGAGGTATCCACACGCAATCGTAGCGTCAAATATTGTATGAGGGGGCATGTTTAAAGGTTGGAGCTGACTTTATAACGATCGCCGCCTCCGTGCCAGCACGACGTGGAAGCCAGCGCTACCAGCGCAGCGCTGCAGCGAGCGCAGTGGCCATTGTGGATGCAATGGCCATGCGGTTTGCTTCTTTCCTTCTCGTTTGCATTCGTTTGTGAGCGTTTATATTTTCACCTTGGTTTTAACTGGGATGAAAATAGCCACGTAGCATACACTAAAACGTTCCGAAAACAGGAAAAGTGCAATCTGTTTTTTTTTTCTATATTTTTTATATTTGTATTTTTTTAATCATCTTTTTTCTCTACAAGAGACGCTTGGCAACATTGTACGACAAGCAAGTTGGGGTGGTTGGGGCCACGTGGTTGGAGCAGTCGGAGTTCGCAAGACGTTAATTTCTTTGATGTGAAACTGCCGTTTTTGCCTTGTGTCGTGTGCAGCTCTCGTGTTCCCGCGTTGGAGTGCATAGTTAACGTTCGTGGGCTCGACGGGGCGAGTGTGTGCGTGGACCTGGACTGCTCCGAGGATAGTTCTAACGAGCCGGTGCCGCTGTCACTGGGTTGGATTTCGTCGTCCAAGAAGCTTTTCTCCACCTCCTACTTGACACTGAGAACTTCTTCACGGTTTGTGTGTGCTCGGTGGTTGAATTATTCTGTTTGAGCTGTCTTCGGTCGTGACAGTGCACTGTCACAACCGTTGATGTGCGGCGTAAACAGTGTATGTAGCTTTGGGACTAATGAAAAAAAAAACTGTTTTGGCATCCTACGAGTCTTTCTGAATTTGCCCCCAGAACGCGAGCATTCGTCAGTGTACTACAAAAATTAAGACACGAGCTGCACGCCGTATTAATTTTGCATGTACTTTTTGTAGCGCAGCACGCAGAAAGGAGTGCAGCTGTCGTCGTACTCTCCGTCAATTACAGCCTTCGTTCGTCGCGGGAGACGGCAAGAAAGCACTCTCTTGCCGACGACGACCGCAGGTATTGATTTAGCGAGCGACGAGGCGATCGACGGAGACAGCGACGAGCGACGGCGATTTCTCACGGTCACCCGTCGCGTCGCTCGGTTTTTTTATTTCTTGGAAACGTCGCTCATCGCCTTGGCCGCTTGTTCCCGTCGCTTTCATGCGGTTTGCCTCGTCGCGCAACTTACCTATCGACTGCGAATAACTGACGTGCTGATACACGACGACAAGTTCGCGAACTCAAATGGTCAGTATAAAAGATTTAATGGCAGTCAAAGAAGTGAGCGAGGGGGATGTGGCCGAGTGGGCTAAAGCGTCTGACTTCGATACCTTGCGCTGAGAACCTCCTGGGTTTGATCCCACTGCCCCCAACCGTAAGTTAGCGATTAGAGTGATTAATTAAGCGTGTGTTTGTGTTGAATGCATTGTGTCGATTGTGTGCAAAGAATGTGGGTGTGCATGTTTATATGCATATACTTGCAAATCTGGAAGAATTGAAATAAACTGTAAATAGTCAGCTTCCTTTTTTTGTGTACGTATTTAATTGGGCGGTGACTAGCGCCACCTGGATTACTAATTTCCAGTTTCAATCTTTTGTTGCGCCTGCCACCTGGTGGTAAATGGCATAACCCCACACCTCTTTTTTTCCACCGGACATCACGTGACTAGTTGCGTTTCCGGTCTTCCGTCGGGAGGTAGCGCTAGTTACTAGCTAGAGGTAGTAAAATACATGGATTTTACTTTAAGGCTAGTAACAGTTACTAGCTTCGTGACCTAGTAACCGTTACTAGCTTGACCGTTACTACCTCAGGCTAATAGGTACCTAGTAACATATGTGACGAGCGGTTACTAGCGCTTGCCTAGTAAATACTACTAGCTTTTTTTTTAAGAGTGTATTGCTCGCGCGCGCTCCGACGAAGCTGGCTACGACTTTGTGTTTCACAATCTTGCTGGAATTTGAGCACCGAGAGAGTTTAAATGATTGAAACCTCGTCCCGCATGACGCCATCGTCGCGAGAGTCCAATCAGCACGCTCTTCGAACTTCGACCCCAACTTTGTGTTTGACGAGTTTAGCGACCCTGATCAAAACGGAGCAGGGGTGGGGATTGAACCCAATCCCAGGGTTTTGCAGCGCGAGCTTTCGCTCCATGTGCTCCGAGCTGGTGTGCGCTAGCCCATTCGGCTAGCGCACACCTTTTAATTTTTATGTATTGCCCGTTTCGGCATGTAGATTACAAAGGTTCACACTGTTAAATCCACTTCATGACGATCACCTATGCGCGGTCGTAAATTCAAAATTCTTTCAAGTTTTTAAGTACAAGAATGAAGAAAGAATAAAACAATTAAAACTGGGACAAAACAACACATCTTTCAACTAGCAACAGACAAAAAAATTTTACAGCGAGCAGCCGACTATACCCAGGAGGGAGAGGAGGGAGAAGGGAGAGAGAAAAAGGAAGATAAAAACGCAAAGTGCAAGTCAGAGAGTGGGTTTATCGGATTTTAGAAATGCAAACTCAGTTTTCGTCAGCAGGAGGGAAGGGTTTGACACGTTGTTATTTGCTGTGGTCATGGCGAATGACTCTATAATCTCCCTGCCGAATCTGCTGTCATGCCCCCCAGGATTTTGTTTCATCAAAGAGGGGATGACAAATTTTTTTGAATTGGGTAATGGCATTCTATGCCATTACCCAATTTTTTGTCTCTTGCTAGTTGAAAGATGTGTTGTTTTGTCCCAGTTTAAATTGTTTTATTCTTCTTCATCCTTGACTCAAACCAACACGTTCTTCTCCCAAGCATACTTTTCAAGTACGTTTAGAATTGACACCCAATCAGGCGCACAATCCAAAGTGGCGTATACATATTTTAGTCTGCTGATAGATTTTATGAGATACATACGTACGGGTCGGGCACCAACGTCGGCATGCCTCTATGCCAGTCTACTTCATCATATGGAATGCAGGCCCAGGAGGATGACTAGATCGACAGGGATTTCAACTTGTTTCTCCACGGGAAGAAACCTAATGCCGTATGGGGTTAAAGGCAAGTCTTTATTAAATGTGCGCTGGAGGACGTCCTAGAGAAGGAAAGCGTCCCAGCAGTCGAGAGAAACATGTTCGATAGTTTCAGGCTTTTTGCAACAAAAAACAATCAACACCCTATGGTACGTAAATATTTTTCCTCTCAACCCAAGTTTTGACAGGGAGTGTTTTGGTGTGTAAAAGAAAAAAAAAAGGTTTTAATAGAAGGGGAAACGGTCACCTTTTTAACTCTGGATAAAACATTACGCTCTGGGCCTGCATGAAACATGGAACGATTTAACGGTTCAGGAAAAACACTTTCAATAAGGTCGCGAGTTAAGTGCTCGCGTGTCACAGTTGATAAGTATTGAGAGAAAAACGCACAGACAAAAACCGACACGCTTCGACCACTTCTCGTAGAAAACTGCTGAGTTTCCTCTGCTCGGGTCGACATGAAGAAACAACTAGGGCTGGGCGTCGATTAAAATTTTAACCCGATTAATCACCACCCTTTAATCGATTAATTAATCGATTAATAGGTTGCGTTAATTTTTATAAATAATATATTAAAAATAATGCAACAACTCGTCTTGCCTTTGAAGACTTATTTTACCCTCTGTTACACGGCGCAAAGGACATTTAGAATTGAGGACACATATAGTTCAACGGCTCAAAGACACATACATGGGTTGCACGTGACGTAATATCCTTCCTCCTTTCTGGTGGCCAAAACCTGCTGTTATACTTCGTTTCACCTTATGTGCGAGCGAAGGCAAAGCTGGAAGCGCGAGCACGAAAGCTCCGTGCCTTCAGGCTTTGCTCGAGCGCGCGAGCTGGGCAGAAACGCAAAAAGCGCTGGTCTCGCGCTTCTAGCTTTGGCTTCGCTCGCAGATGAAGTGAAACGAAGTATAATGAAGCTGTGCTCACTCGTTTCCGCTCGCTCGCGACGCTCGTGTACTGCTCGCAGAATATGCACAGTAAAGGCTACGCTCGAGGAAGTTCGGCCACCAGAAAGGAGGACCAAATTACGTCAGTGCAACCTATGTATAGTTTTGCTCCCGCTCCGAAGGCAAAGAAGTTTGTCCACATTCTTCGACAGGAAGACAAGAAGTCAGAGCTTGGGCGATGCTTTCTTCTTTTTTCAGAGAAAGGAACCTCGATGAGAAGGCGTTGATTGTTGTCTGCGTTTTGGCAGATGGTCCTTGCTGCAGCTACATGGTTGCTTCGCTCGTAGGCGATACTGAAGCGAACTTACGCTTCCACTGTACAAAAACGTCTTTTGCAGATGATGCAGTGACTTCCTTCGAGTTAAAAACTTCACCGCTGGAGTTTACATTAAACCCAGACTTTCCATCGAGATTGCCTTTCATATTCGTGAACCCGTCCATTTTTACGTGCCGAATACTGGAACAAGTAACCATGGCGTCGTTAGCTTCCCAGCTTGTCTTTCTGCTTGTTTGTCTTGCCTGGACAGGATGTGTAATAGATCCTCAACACGTGAAGTTTCGTGGTCGCGCGGGGATCAAATGCGGGCCCGGCTTGTTCGTCTTGCCTCGGCAGAACTGTAATGTATATCCTCGAACACGTGACGCTTCGCGAGCGCGAGAACTGAACCTTGCTCATAGCACCTAGCTGGGAACGGACTTCTTTAGAGTACCGATTAAAAAACCGATTAACCGGTTAAAAATTCTGATCGCAATTAAAGCCTTAATCGATTAATCGGAAGGTTTATTGATCAAAATGCCCAGCCCCAAAAACAACAAAGAAAGGGATTTCTTTACAAGTGTCATTTGATTTACCGTCGAAAGAAAAGGTTGGTTTGTTCTCTAAGGAACATAAAACGGGATACATACTGCCTGACAAACAGTAGATAACAGATAGTTTCTACTGGCTGAACACCAGTGTCAGCCATATTCACGTCGACGATATAGCTGCCACTCAGAAGACGTCGTTGGCTTGAATTTTCTCGCGTCTTCTTCCTCCTTCCTGGCGCAGCGTTGCACGGTGTCTTCTGTTCGAGGCTTGTCTCGGCCACGGCAAATGGCGTGCGCCTCCACCATCTTCGGTAAATCTGCAGGCGTCAGCCGGTCGGTGCCATTTTTAGCCTTCTCACCATTGTCTTTGGCAGTGGTAGCAGCACTCGCGGCGGCTTCCTCCGCGTCCGTCTCGTCCATGTCGGTCTCGGCGTTTGTATCGCCACCTCGGGCACCTGTGGCAGCTGCATAAGTCCTCACACATTGGTTAGCGTCGTGGCCGAAGCGGCGGTAGGACTCCACACTTAGGCACGCGGCAGTCGCGGCAGATGTGGCTGGTCCGCTGGCAGCGCAGGCAGAGCGGCGCCCGCTGCCAGCGCCACGACGAGCGCCAGCCCTCCGGCGATGCGCAACGGATGCGGCGGGTCGTCCAGTTTAAGCCCAGGCTTGAGCCGCATGATAGTCGTTCGCGTCATTGACGCGCACGCCCGCAATGCCTTGCGCCCGCCACTTCTCGGTACCCACTTCGGTTACCGTGCACGTACGGTGCCAACGCCGCCTTCACTCATCGTCAGGAACATGGTACAGCATCCAGTGAGTTTGAGGTGGATGTCTCAGTTTCCCGGGTCGATGACGAGGCATCGCCGCCCCTTGACGACAAGGTTGGCGGCGGCAAGGACCTTCCGCTTTACCTTCGGGTGACTTGAACGTGACAGCCCAGACGTGGTTCATCTGGCATGCCCGCCAACCGGTGACTATGGGGAGCATTTCCAGAGCTGCAGGGTGTCCCGGAAGTCCTCGACTCGGTACGGGCGGCCACAAAGGTCAGCATGCAAAACACGGTGTTTAACACCGCAGAACCAGTCGGCAACGGAGACAGAACAGCCGGGTAATCAGTAGATGCTGCGTCTTCCTGGCACACCGCAAAACCGCTCCGCTGGAGCTCATGATTCCTCGTCCGCACGCACTGGTGTTCGAAATTGGAATCCGGCTAGCGCACACCAGGGGGGTTAAGTTCGAGAAATGTTCGTTTCTCCCAACGTTACTAAACCACTCAGTTGGGAAACTGCCATAGAGACTGCTCTGAAAAAGTGGTCCCGCTCTGTCCTCCAAACACCGAGCAAATGGCGAACACAACGCCGTCATTCCTCCCGCAGCGGCCACTCTAGGAACCGCACGTTACTTCTATTTTGGCTTTAATCGGCCATATATGCACCGAAACAGATACAGTGGAAGAGGTTACAGGGTGCACCCTCGACGGCGGCGTGCCGCCCGTCGAGTGACACCGAAGCGGACGCGCCGTGTCCTACTACCAAAGTTAAAATGCACCTAGGTCGGGACGCGCTACCTGAAAGCACCGCTGAGGCATGGTTGTATGAAAACAATATTAATTGTGCCGCAAAACCTTGCAAACTAAAGATTTTAGAAAACAGCACGCGCCCTTCATTTTGTACGAAACTCCAATAAATTTCATACAAAAAGAGTCTTTTCCGTTTGTTTTTACTCAAAAACATGCTTTTTAAAAGCTCAAGGTGACCACAGTGCAGACAAATGATAAAGAGTTGCGTTGTTGTCGTGTTGTAGCTCGGTCTCAGTGGACGCCAGCGGCCCAGGTTTTGACGGCGAGTTTCCCAACTGTTGGTTTCTCCTAAAAGAAACGAAGTGACGGACGTGACGATATCGCGTCTGATTGGTTAGAGGCTCAAATGACGAAAGTTCCTCTTTCGTCATTTGAGCTAGTCAATCAGACGTGATATCGTCGCTTCGCATTTCTTTTTAGGAGAAACGAAACTTTGTCGAACATAGCTCCCCAGTTTGTGAGTGCTCCTCGGCGCTCGCGCAGGTTCGTCCCCTTCTCTGTGTTGCCTTCCTCGAGTTGGATACTGTTACCAACACGCTAGTTTTGTACTGAACTTGAAGATTATTGGCTCCCGACTCGCTCAAGCACGTCGTAGTGCCAAAAGTGGCATTCACTGGTGGCGATTGTTTAGTCTGTTCCTTTTCAGCGCGAGCTTACGATTAGCGTCCACAACTCTTCTGCAACGTGCATTACACACCACCATGGTTGTAGTTACTCAGAAGATAAGCTCGTTCTGAGCCTTCGCTTACCATGGCCAACTCGCCTTTCGGCCGTGAACTTTGTGAACGTACGTTAATATTTAGCAACACATGTTTCATATCTACAAAACGAAGCAGTAAAACAGCCGCAGCATTTTACCTGACTGATTGGAGCTGCTCTTACGACTAGGGCAGTCGTTTGTACTTTTCGCGGTACCGCGGAACGAACTTTTCATATCACAAGGACCTTGCAGCTAATCACAAGGGCGGCCATCATGCTCGAGATGACAGTTTCGGTTTCGCCGTAGATCTCGAAACAAAACTGAGAGATAAGATGCCTACAAAGCTACACAAGGCATCGAAAAGAAAAGAAGTCATTTCGTAATTCAGGGACACTTCCTTCACTAAAAACGGTCGTAACCCGATAATAGAGAAAACGTACCAGGGTTATCATTAGAGGGGTAGTCCCTCGACTTTTTATAATCCTTGATTTCGCGTAGAAATCGTGTGACGGCTTGAAGCTGAGCTAGTTGGTTCATGCTTAGCAGTGCCAGCTGACGTTTTAGCGACACACACACAGAGACGAACAAAAGTAGATCTTACCGTTGACTAGCAACTATTTAATGAAATTCTGTGTGTGTGCCTGTGTATCGTTGTGCTCAGCGCGATATGTAGACTAAAGAGAAATAAGATTTCATTAAATAGTTGCTAGTCCAGCGGTGTGTCTGCCTTTTTTGTTCATCTGTGTGTGTGTGTCCTTAGCAAGACGCCTCAGCTGGCACTCTGTGTGTGTGTGTCCCTTAAAACGTTCAGGCTGCGTCCGGCCGGCGCCTGCTGAACGAGCGCGATGGCCCGCTGGAGGTCGCGCACGCCACTTTGGATGACGCTTGCTTTCGGCATCCTCTCTCTCCCCGCTCCTTGGTCACATGCTGCTCTTTCTGCAGCGGCTCGGTCAGCTCCAGCTTGTCGCTTGAGCTCTTTGCTCTGATCAGGGCTCAGCTGGCGGCCACCTTGCTGCCGTGGACCGTCTCCTGGCAGGTGGCTGCTCTCCATGTGGTCCTCCTTGATCCGAGCCAGCTGCCGCTCCGTCCTGGAGAGGGTGGCCGCGGTCCATGGTTCCCTGGCCGCCCTGGCGTACCGACCCTTGCTGGCCCGGTCCACCATGAAACCGCCGCCGTGTCGTTCCGATGGCGGTTGTGGTGACGGTGTTGTCCATGAGGCAGCTTCGTAGAAAAACAAGGAAGCAGACGAGATGGGGCTCAGTTGAGGGTTGAGCCTGACGTTATCTTCGCACCTTCCAGAAAGTTCCGAAATAGGGATCTGAGGTGGGTACACGATCTTCTCCCCTCTCTTGAAAAGGGGGCAGACCTGTGGAAGTACAAAACTACCCCCAAAATACGAAGAGGCGAAGCCACGGACACAAAAAAAAGGTTCCTCTCTCTTTGGTGTCGCCGATGTCGCAGGTTATAGCGCCGCCTTGGTGGAGACAAGGGGGCTTCGGAACGGGACTGCCGTCGGTGTCATTGCGGTCCTGCGCGGAATCTTCGTCTTCTGCTTGAAAAAATCGTTTAAGGTAGGTGACATGAGACAGGTCCGGTTTCCTCACTAGACTCACAGTGAACTAGTTTGTAAGCGAGTGGTGAGCACTTTCAAGCACGCGATACGGACCTTCCCACCTGTTGGCGAGGGAGGCTGCGAAGCCTCGAGTGGCATCACTCAGTGGGGAGTACGCCGGAGTACTAAATCTCCTCACCTAGAACTGCAAGTAACGTCGCCCCTGGTTGTACTGTTCTGCCTGCTGCACTCGGGCGACGTCGAGATTCTCTCGATGCCTCTCGAAGGTTATCGGAGAAGCGCTTGCAGGTCCTCGGCGAACTTCACGTAGCGGCGAAGCCTTCCTCCAGACTTAGTAGAAGGAGATTATTAAAAAAGGGGAACGCGAGCTTCTTGCCGAAATTCAATTGGGCTGGAGTGAGACCTGTTGACCGATTAGTGGTCGTACGGGGATGGGAATGTCATCTCGGGCAATTTCGCTTCCCAGGCTTTGTGGCGCTCAGTGTAGGCCACTAACATTATCTTAAGGTTCCAATTTACCCTTTCTGTGATGTTTGCTTGTGGGTGGTATGGGGGAGTTCTTTTGTGCTTAATTCCCAGCACTGCACAAGCGTCCACGAACACCTTACTCATTAGCTAGGAGGCATAATCGCTTATCAGTTGTGCTGGAAAGCTGGGAAGCCGGAACCTAGCGAATGTTTCAAGTGCAGACACTCCCAGATTTTTTGCGAATCTAGCTTCCGCAAAGGAAATAACTCAACCCACTTCGTGTAGTGGTCAGTTACCACGAACAAGTACTGATTGCCGCAGGTACTACGTGGGAAGCTGCCCATGACGTCACAGCAAGCAAATCTGCCAAGGGCTTTGACTGCGCGATTGGTTGCATGAGACCGGGGCTGACCACCACATGGTTTGCCTTCTGGCACACTGAGCAGTTACGAGCGTATCGGTGCACATCCTGCCTCATGCCTGGCCAGGTAGCGATTTGGGATAACGTTTCCCAAATTTTGCCCCCCCCTGCTGTGTCCTGCCAAGGCAGAGTCATGCATGTGTCGGATGAAAAGCTTACGTAGCTTCCGGGGTATCATGGTCCGGAACGCCGAGCCATCCGGATCGTCGTCGGCCTGGGGGATGTAGCGTAGCAGGAGGCCGTCGTCGCTCATCAAGTAGAGTCGAACTCCTCGTCACTTGGACGGTCGACTGGACCTCTGCTGCCAGCCAAGCGGGCTCGCGTTGGCAGAGTCCGTCATCCAGCTGCGCCTTGCGAAGCTCCTCGCGGCTCACTAATGTACCTCACCGTGAATCTGGGGATCCTCGTGCCATAACCACGACGGTCACCAAGCCATGGGTATCCCTGCGAGTGTTCCTCGGGAAGTAGAGCACGAGAGAGCGCATCAGCAACTTTGTTGATTGACCCCGGGCGGTACACGATGGAGTAGTCGTACTGTTGTAGCTAGCGCCCAACGAGCAAGACGTCCAGCCGGATTCTTGAGTCCCCTTAGCCATGAGAGCGCTAAGTGATCAGATTGAATCTGGGCGTTGCGCCATCTGGTACATATCGAAGCGCTTCAAAGCATGAATAATGGCGAGACATTCGTTCTACGACACTGGGAGTTGCGCTCGGCTGGAGTTAGCGTGTGGCTCGTGAAAGCAACTGGCCAAAGCACACCACCATACTCCTGCAGCAAGACAGCGCCCAGACCACAGTCACTTGCATCGGTATGCAGAACGAACGGCTTGTTCAAGTCTGGAAGCTGTAAACAAGCGTTGTCAGTCACGGGTTTTGAAAGTGCTGCGAATGCGCATTGTTGTTGTTCGGCCCAGCACCACTTGATGCCTTTTTTAGAAGGTGATTGAGCGGTTCGGATATCTCGGAACAGTGTGGAATAAAATCCCGGTAGAACGCAATCATTCCGAGGTATCTTTGTAGGCTCTTTACGTCATGTGGGCTTGGGTATTCTGTTACGCGCGCGACTTATCGTCGTTGGGGCGGAGCGTGCCATTATCCCTAACTAGAGTTCCTATATAGGCTCTCTACGGAGCCAGAGTTGCGAGGATTGTTGTACATGTTCACGTGAAATGTATCGTACATTATGAATCTTTGTTAACTGTAAAAATCTTGCAATAAAAAAAAAAAGAATCGGTGGCCGAGTGGGCTAAAGCGCACACCCAGCTTGACGCGCGTGGAGCGAAAGCTCGGCTGCAGAACCCAGGTATCCTGGGTTCGAGCCCCACCTATGCCCGTTTCGATCTGGATGAGCATCGTACCGGCGTGCGGTCGTGTATCACTACTGCGTGGTGCACGTTAAAGACCCCAGGCTAGCGGTTGTACTGCGCTGGCTAAATCTGCTCATCTACAGCGAGTGACTCGTCGCAAATTTAAATGGCTGACCAAGTACACGCTGTATAAATATCCCTACAACAATTTTAGCCAGAGTTGTGCGTTCATCCCCGTAGCGCCGTCTTTCCTGCACAGCATGTTGATCCTGCTCCTCACGTGACTGAATTCGGCGAGTGCGCGGCGCCGCGCGTTCGAAGGCGCGCGGCGCCATCAGAAGCCAGGAGGTACGTACGGCGGGGCGCGGCAACGCATCCCTGAATTTCTGCACGGCGCTAGATCCTGGGTTCCTCACGTGATAGGATCTCGGCAAACAGCGGCGCGCGGCGAGCACCTGAAAAATAGACGCGCAACTCTGGCTCCGGTAGGGAGCCTATGCAGGAAGCTTGCACGGATCGGCCTCGCATATGGCGATAACTCACTTTGCTATCTCTACAGCGTCTAGAAATCCCCAAATTATAATGATACGCGTCACAGAGTTCCCTATTAAAAAATAAATCAATGACCGCAACACACCGGTGCCATGCCTGGCGACAGGAGAAGCATAGTTTCCTGAACCAGCCTCGCTGCCAGTCAATAGCAAGCGAAGGATCATCGTGCACTCCGACCGGTGGAACCGCGGAGTGATATTTAGAATGCGCGATGTCGCTGCCCTTGTACCGCAGCGAAGTCTAGAAGCGCGAGCTCCTAGCGTTGGCAGCTGCCCTTGGTGCACGAAAGCTTGTGCCGCCGAGGTGTGCCATAGAGCAAGGAGCTCGCGCTTGTAGCCTTTCCTGCGGTACAACACAAGGTGAAACAGAGTATAGAGCTCTGTACGGGGCTGGGCCAACCCGAAAGCACGGGACAGACCCGGCCCGCAGGCCGGGCCTGGGCCAACCAGCGGGGATTGTTTCAGGGACCGGGCAGGGTAGCACGGATTGTTTCCGGGCTCGGGCCGGGCTCGGGCAATGGTGTAGCACACCTCTTAAAACGTAGAGAAAAAAATGCTAACGCATTGATCGTTTAGACTCAAAAGAAACAAAAAGCCGAAGTGGGAACTCGCAACAACTCCACTGAAGACAAAAATAAAAATAAACAACGCTGTCTTAGACTAAGCAAGCCCAAAATAAGATAGAGAAAATCCTGGGGATTCTATCAGCATAGTGGGAAAGCTGCCAGCAGGCAAGAAAACGAGGGCAGTCCTGGCACAGACGACCGTATTATGCCTTCCTCTTTCATTTCGAAAACTAAAACAAAAATAAAAGAAAAACTTTCTGGTTATTATTAATAAGTTATGTCATTTATATATATGCAAGCTTTCGAAGGGCCACTATGTGACTGCGATATGACAGCGTCCTTCATGCAAATTAGTAAACAAAAAAAAAATGCCTCGACACCTTCCCAGGACAGTTCTGAATTTAAGAGATGAGGCACGCCTTGGTCTCCCACCGGTCTGGGCCCGTACCGGGCCTGATCAGGTAGGCACCCCATCGGGCCAGGTTCGGGTCGGGTAAGACTAAAGGCGCGTTCATACTGTGCCATTTCTTGCGTTAAGTTAAGGCCCGTTCACACTCTTGCGACCTCTTAAAACTGGGCTCCTTAAAACCTCTTGCAACGAGAGGACACACTGGCGCCATCTATTGGGTAGCAGTGTAAACTTGGCGGTCCGGCATATTTTATATTTTTCTCGCGCATTCTCTTTTCTTTTTTGGCTCGAAAAACTTTGGTCGACGTTATTACCGAGCCTTTCTTATAGGTATTACGCACATTCGACCTCGGAAATACCGCAAAGCCTTCGCTCTTGTGAAATGCAGTTCCAGGGTGACCGCATAGATGGCGCCAGCGTGCCAGTGTGTTCTCTCGTCCTAAGAAATTTTAAGAAGTTTTAACGAATCTCGTCTCTCTCGGTCGTACTCGGTTGCAAGAGTGTGAACGGGCCTTTACGTTACGAACTCTTACGACAACTTACGACCGCCCGTGACCATGGCAACCAACGACGCAACTCGAGTCGTAACGTAATGCAAGGAGTTGGGCTCGGCTCAAATTTTCTTCAGAATTCTTACGACCTCATACGTTCAACCAATCGGGACTAGCGGAAGCGTAGCTCCTGAGCATGCGCGCTACGCTCGGGAGCCCGGCGGCCCGGCGCTGTTCTCCAAAATAGGGTAAGGCAAACATGGCAGTGCCCTGCATCGCTCGCTTGAGATGAAATTTGTCCTAGCGCTGCACTATTACGCACGTTTAGCGGCAACGAACGGAGCAGCATGCTCTCGCTTTGCCTTACCTGGCTTAAATCACAATGCATGAGTGGTGATTTCACCTCATTTTTTAGATCGGCTTCTGAATCTGAAAACGTTAAGTTACGTTAAGAACGTTTACGACAACTTACGTTACGACCGCTTACGATCTGCGCATTCACACTGTACCCTGCCATCTGTAAGAAAGAACCAATACGAATCCTCTGGTAATGATTACGGTCAGCCAATAGCATATCATCCAACATGGCTCCCGACCGCGGTGCCCACTGGTACACCGCTGGCCCCGCTTCGATTGCAAAAAATGCGATTGCTCTCTCGAAGAAAGGCTGACAGGCTCGCAACACTGACTGAAAGGGGGCATACCCACGGCTTTTAGCTGCTGCATGTAAATGTGCAATTTTAACATGTGCGTGTAACTACACACCCAGTATGCTCTCCAACTTCAAAATATTTAGCAAAACTTCGTTTAGCTTTCCTACATTTGGCTCCGGCTGCTTCTGCGTCCTCCCGATCGGGTCAACACAACACACTAGGATAGTTCTGGCTCGACCGAGTGAGAAGAAGGCTTCCATCTAGGTTGTAAATACGGACAGTAGTGGAGGAAGAAGAACGGCTTCAATACAGTTGATAGTCCAGCGGTTGAACGTGTATTTCGATATTTGTTCAGCTGGTACCATCAAAAGATATGAACCGGCTAACTCAGCTCTAACCCGTCGTAATTCACTAAAATTTGCGAGACGTAGCCATGTCAACGATTACTGTGTCCCTCTAGGCTTGGGAACAGTGAGATTCAAAAGACGATCTAAAAAATGAGGTGAGATCACCGCTTAAACTTTGGGATTTATGCGAGGTGAGGCAAAGCGAAAGCATGCTGCACCGTTCGTTGCCGCTGACCGGTCCTAATCGTGCAGCGCTATGACAAATTCCCTCTTAAGCGAGCGATACAGGGCGCCGCCATGTTTGCCTTACCTTATTTTGGAGAGGAGCAGCGGGTCGCCGGGCTCCCGAGCGTAGCGCGCATGCTCAGGAGCTTCGCTTCCGCGAGTCCCGATTGGTTGAACGTAAGTGGTCGTAAGAATTCCGAAGAAAAGTTGAGCCAAGCCCAACTCTTTGCATTACGTTACGACTCCCGTTGCGTCGTTGGTTGCCATGGTCACGGGTGGTCGTAAGTTGTCGTAAGAGGTTGTAATGTAACTTAACGTAAGAAATGGCACAGTGGGAACGGGCCTTATTAGGCATGCATTTACCTCAAACTATGTAGAATGCAACTATTTTGGTTCGGTTAGAATACATATTTGTTTTCTATTTATGAAACATTTAAGAAACTTTTCCCAGCTCCTTGAAAATGACATCTTCGCAATGTTTAATTATTTTAAAAAATACACGGTTCGCACACCTTATTTACGTTGCTCATTGCACTCAATGAATTAAAAAGGAGCGAATTAGTTTATTTTTTCTAGGTTATTTTAGCGTATTGCCATGCCCACGCATGTGCAAGAACATTAGTTTTCTGAATGTGCATTGCATCCAGAAAAAAAAAGGTTTATCAAATTTAACATTAGATTTTTAAGGAGGAGATCGAGCACTATAGACCTTTTCCGTGCTTATCACTTTGGCGAAAAATGTCGAGTCACTCTGCTGCGGACACGTGCGCAGCGTCTGATATAATTATCACAATGCTTTATTTTCGGTGCCCGCAAACAGCTGTAATCCTTCTTAGTTGTGCAGAACCGCACAACAGTGCGCACGGTCAGAAGGCGTTGCACAGCCCTGCAGACAAAAGGTGGCTGCGTGCAGAAGGCGATTTTTGGAAGCGTCTATATGGACTGAAAATTCTATTTAATTATCATAAATTAAAACTCGGCGAAGAAACTTAAGACTGTTTATGTGTAGGAATGAGAAAGCATTCCTACACGCAGCGCATTCGTACAAGCAGTGCGCCACGTCTTTCTTTTTACACACGGCGCTCCGGCGGTGATACCAGGCTCCCCCCCCCCCCCCCCCATTGCGCAGGCGCGGCGCACCCGCCGGCTCCACGGCTTCTGTGACGAAGCATCTGCGTTGCTGTGCTTTTCTTTGTGTTTCATTTCTTAGGCCCGTCCGCTTTGACCTTACGCTTGATGACGTATTTTTATGGCCATCTTTCGGGCACGACGCTGACGCCTTTTAGCGTTAAAAAACAAAAAAAAAGCTTTCGCCATAAAAAAAAACAAATATATATATATATATATATATATATATATATATATATATATATATTATTGTTTCTCCTACATTCTATGGTATGTCCGATCACATCCAACGTTACGGTCCGTTATGGCACGAAGAAAAAATAGCAGGCTTACTATGAATTGTGGTTGGTTCAGCCGATTATTGCAAAGGCACAAAGAAGACGAGTACAGTGACGATGCACTTTTGGAGTTGCCTGATTGGCGCCATCGTATCGAAGCATTGGGTACGCTAGGACTTGGACTGAAATGGAATTTATAACTTTAAATAATTAAATATGTAATCATTTTTTTCGGAATACTCCAGTCGTGCCGAGGTCATTATTGTACGCGGGACGGAGGTAGCTGACGATGTTTTTGAGTTCGATACTTCCTAAATTAAACTCATCACGACAAGGCACGATTTACAAAGTTCCGAGCGAGGATTGTACTAAGTAGCGTTTCCTCCAAACTCGAAGAAAAGGGACCAACACCTAAAATTTGACTGCTCCTCCACGAATTATATTATTTCACATCACATTAGCTGGAAGCAGCCCACGTTTCGAAGCGAGGACGACCGCAATTTTTAATCGAACAACCGCGGCTGTGTACCGGGGATGCCGGAAATGCTCGTCAAGGCGCGAGCCATCGACGCGTGTCTTCAACGGCGCCCTCGGCTCAGAAGGTAGCGCACTAATGGAAACTAATCTTGAACGCACATAATTCCAGATTGAGCTTGAAGAATTGCTTAGGTTTGTGGCGGACGAGTTTCACTAATCGCTTGCTCGAAACCACGACTATACAATGGTCGGAGTGGTAAATCGGTTGATGGTTCTGAGAGGCTAATGTACGCTTCGCACGCTCAACGTTTGCTTCGATCGTCCTATTTTATATCATCTGCCTATTTGTTCTGCCCCCCCCTCCCCTTCCCCTCTGTTTTTAATGCGAATAGCATTCTTTGGATACTTCACGCACTTTTCGTCTATCTATGTATCTATCTGGCTATCTAACCTCTTACGCCGCGGGTCGATAAATAAATAAAAAATCAGCTGAACCCATCCTTTGGGAATGATTATCTACGTTAAAGGGGTAGGAAACGAAATTTCAGCGCTCATTTTCTGGCTTGAATGTGTTGCATGTTGCACCCTAACCTCAAAAACACCAGTCTTCCGTTGAAAGGCACAAGAAAACTAATTTTATAGCTAAATAAACGATCTTCCAATGTGCACCTGGTGGATGCATGCGGAGCCTATTTGGGGAGGTAGTCTAGCAACGTTGTGGAATCTGCTACGTAGTCGTGACGTAGCAGATTCCTCTGGCGCAGCGCCGCTCTTTGGCATTTCAACATTTTCCTTCTTAGCTTTCCTCCTCAACTCACAAATCGCGCATTGAACCAAACAGTCCAAGAAGACGGAAAGGGTGGACTCTCCTCTTTCTCGGACCCTCGTTTGTGCAGCCGGATGCAGCCATTCTCCCCCTAGAAGATTAGCCAGTCGCTCAAAACTCGGACAAAAGTTGCTTTCCCCACCCCGTTCAGCCCTAAGCTGACAGTGCTGTGGAAGCTACGTGCTTCTTGGGCCAGCCACACGCTCGTCACCCCACGGGCACTTCGAACGGCTCGGTTGTAACGCGCTGACGCTATTGACACCACCACAACGCTGACAACGCCACCAAGGGCAAAGCTCATAATCCCGCCAGCCTTGCTACGTCACGAATGCGGGGAAACTTTTCTTTCTGTTTTTGTTTGCGCCGGATATCCCATGACGCATCGCGCCCTCCGTTCGCTTCTCTTCGAGCGCTCGCTCGAGTGCAACGTTTGGAACGAAAAATATAGCCAATCGTTCAAAATACAAACGTGCGATTATGAATTACGGTTATTACACGTCATGCTTGACCCATTTCCGAACGAAATTTGAAAATTTCAATTTTTGTTTCAGCACCCCTTTAATGCGAATAGCATCAAACGGTGCGGAGTTATGCGCGTTCGTCAGGTGGCCGGCACACTCTAGATACGCCAGCCCACTCTTGAGGCGATTCTAAATTTGTTGACACTTTCACAGCCCTGCGCACGATCTCCGCAGCCCAGCACGTGCGTTTGTGTCACTTAGGAAGGCGAGCAAAGCACGCGCCATACGCACAAACACTCAAAATGGTACCGACCAGACTTTCTGGCGTCTCAGCTAGTCTCAACCAACGGTACTCTAAACGGTTGTTTATATCTTTACCATAGGACGCGCTTTACAGCGCTGTCACAGCTACCGGTGCGCGCGCGTTCCATGCACGAGGGCTCACCCTCTCCCGCGCTCGGGAGAGGTGTGCCATGCCCTCTCCCGCGCGGGAGAGGGTGAGCGCGTGCTCAGCCTCATGAGAGCGGAATGAGCCCTCGTGCATGGAACGCGCGCGCACCGGTAGCGTGACAGCGCTGTAAAGCGCGTCCTATGGTAAAGATATAAACAACCGTTTAGAGTGCGTTGAATGACTGCCTTCATAGCTCTGTAGTTAGCGCGTCTGCCTGCTGATCAAAGGGTCAACGGTTCGAATCCCAGCCGGCGCCGGTCTTCTTTATTTATTTATCGACCCGCGGCGTAAGAGGTTAGATAGCCAGATAGATACATAGATAGACGAAAAGTGCGTAAAGTATTCGCATTAGAAACCGGCGCCAAGAGCTGGCTGATTCGAACCGTTGACCCTTTGATCAGCAGGCAGACGCGCTAACCACAGAGCTATGAAGGCAGTCATTCAACGCACTCTAAACGGTTGTTTATATCTTTACCATAGGACGCGCTTTACAGCGCTGTCACAGCTACCGGTGCGCGCGCGTTCCATGCACCCTCTCCCGCGCTCGGGAGAGGGTGATGTAGCGGCCGTGCTCAGCCTCACGAGAGCGGAATGAGCCCTCGTGCATGGAACGCGCGCGCACCGGTAGCTGTGACAGCGCTGTAAGCGCGTCCTATGGTAAAGATATAAACAACCGTTTAGAGTACCGTTAGTTGAGACTAGCTGAGACGCCAGAAAGTCTGGTCGGTACCATTTTGAGTGTTTGTGCGTATGGCGCGTGCTTTGCTCGCCTTCCTAAGTGACACAAACGCACGTGCTGGGCTGCGGAGATCGTGCGCAGGGCTGTGAAAGTGTCAACAAATTTAGAATCGCCTCAAGAGTGGGCTGGCGTATCTAGAGTGTGCCGGCCACCTGACGAACGCGCATAACTCCGCACCGTTTGATGCTATTCGCATTAACGTAGATAATCATTCCCAAAGGATGGGTTCTGCTGATTTTTTTCTATATCTCTCTCTCTATTTCTTCCGCAGGATTTTGAGCTCCTTTCTTTCCTTATGATTAGCGCATATTTTGTATTCGAGCGAGCAGGTGGCGCCTAATTATCATTATTTTCGAATCCCCTTTTTTCACAGCTGGCTACACTCCCTATAAGGTACTTGCACGAGACCGTGATGTAACACTGCTTCCGACTAAACATTTTCGCCGGAATTCACGTCGGTGGCAGTTAATGGACCTTTTGGCGAATATGTGCTGCCACCTATGGGGCGATGGGCGAACCTAAGGCGCACTGGGTTGGAGAGTATTTGTAGAGAAAACAACGTGCACGTTAGGCTTCTTTGGTGCTACCGTTTCGTTTTCTTTTGGTTCTTCGAGCGGTCGGACTTGTCAACTCTCCTGACTGCACGAATCCAGGCTGCCCGCTTAACGGGATCAAGCTTACCACACGGAAAGCGAAAAAGCTTGTTCCACAACCCGGGCGATAATAGTTCCGACAGCCGAAGGTTACACAGTTCACCGGCATGATTGCGGTGCACGTCGTAATCTAGAACGGGCGTCGTCAGTACGATGACTCGTGTTCACCTTGTTCGCAACATCAGAACTTGAGTCTCGACTCTCGATGGTCTATATTTCTTCTTCTTCTTCGTCCGAGGCGCCCAAAGGCGAGAAATGCAAGATGGCGGATTGTTTGGAACAAGATACTCTCGAACCCAGGCGCATCAAATACTCCGCGCATGCGCACCGCGTATTTCTACAAAAGGTCCATTGTCTGCTTTCTTCCCATGTCCGCTACGCGCGGAAGCAGTGTTTTCTAAATTGCTCGAGTTCTTTCGCGTCATAATCGACTGGGCCAGCGAAAGTGGTCGGGAACATAAAAGAACATCGGCTGGTATGCAATTTTTGTGCACATCGGTTTTTATCGTAATTTACACGGACAGGCGCATGAGTAGTCGGCTCGTCCGACTATTCATGCGCATGTCCGAAAGTGACGTAATGTGCATGAGCCCTATTGGAAGCGTGCGACAACAGACAGCTGCCACGGTGTGGCTCCTGGCGGAAGCATGTTGCATTGAACACGGCCGGACTGGCGTGTACAGTGTAGCAGCCAACCTTAGTTTTTAATGAATTTCAAGTTTCAACTTACCCCAGCACAGCGCTACACAACACGTTCGGGGCCACACTCGGCGCTAACTTTTTTACACGAGACCCGGAGGTTAAGAACACAGATCCCCTTAATGCACGGATGAAAACCGCACCGATCATCTGAGTCCCAGTACCTGATCCGCAGGCGAGCGAAGAACAATCTGACCAATCGTGAACGGAGCGAAAAATACTTATCATGTAGATTTTATCAATTACTGGTGCCGGTGAATGTCGGCCCGTGGTGATTTTCGGACCGTCGTACCCACAAGCGTTTCGTAGAAGCATGTTCGAAGTTTCAAGTTTCAAGTTTATTTGTTCCTTTTCGTACAAAAAGGGAGGGAAGAGGGAAAAACGCCGTACAAAAACTGCTTGACAAAGCCCCCTCCTCCTCTACAGCAACAGTGGTAGCAGCAGTTTATTGAAATACCAAAGGTAAAACATATCTTGTACACACAGTCAACTCGCAATGTCTCATGTAACGAAACAAGTAGCGATAATACAGCTGTCCGTGGTGCACATTCAATGCAAATACCTAGTGACAAAAAAAATAGTTTAACACTCTGGGGAGTTGATGCGAAGATAAACGAAAAAAAAAAGCGCAATCTAGTGTCATATCGCGGTACAGTCACAGCGATAGCTGCGATAAATCACGGCGAACTCATTGGACACCGCAGTCGTGTTCACGCACCATGGGCTGTATGAACAAACGCGTTCGGAAAAAAATCGACATCTGATAATTTGGTTCAAAACACTTTTGTTCCTTTTCAGTTCCGAAGCGCGTGAAAACACGACTCACGGCACAAGCTCTTGACACTGACAGTGGTACAGCGGAATTTTTTTATCCTCAATTTTTTTTCCGGACAACGCGTGCACTGGGCGTCGGGTACTACAAGATCCCTAAGCATGGAGCGGGTTGTTAACGTAATGGCGTAGCTTTGTGGTAGCGCCTCCGTTTTGCACGCAGCGGACCCTGGTTCAATTCCCGCGAGCGGCGAGCGATCCTTTGCAAGGATTTGGCAACATCGGCAACGGACGCCCTACAACGCCAACTATAACATCAACGACGACAACAAGCACAACATAAAAAAAAAACTGCGATATCAACAATCGTCATTTTTACCAGTGGTGGGAAGAGCCCGTAACAACTATCGCTGCACTGGCGCGTGTATACAGTCGCGGATTCGCGGGCAGAGTCCCCGCAGGCGGAAAGTGGACTGTGGAGCCGGTTGGCGAAATCGACTTGTCGATTTCGCCACCCAGCTCCACAATCCGCGATACTTTTGAAAAAGGTATTTGTATTTCCGGCTCCACAATCCGGGATATCGGGATACTTTTGAAAAGGGTATTTGTATTTCAGTAGGGAAATACATTTGCGATGTATTGCTTCAATCGCCATACTCTTCCAGGCTTGCGGATCTATTTACATTTTTTGTCGAAAATTAACTTTCGGCTATCTATGATAATCCGTAAAACAAGTTTTTGGTTAAAGGGGTCCTAAACTTCGAAATATGCACCCGCCGCACAACCCCATCTACAGGGGGAAGCCTAGTAGTCTGGTATATATCATAGTCACCAACATTTACAAAATAAAGAATAGGCTAAAACAAAAGAAACGTGGTTCAAAGAGAGGTCACTTGTAAGAATAGCAGGATGAACTCCTTCCAGAACCCTGTTTTGCCGTGAAGGTGTGTCTCAAGTGGAGACACATCTCGGTAAAAGAGGGTCCGTTTCTAGTAGACGCCTTTTCTCAAGCATGCGAAACAGTCGTTGATATCCAGTACGTACGCGGGTAACTGGGGATGACCATGTTTTTAGTGGCATTTGGGAAGGTAACTGTGAATAGATGAAGAGTTTCAGGTAAGGGGAGTTGCATATATTCGGCCTAAAGAGAGGAATTCAAGCTTTGATATTTGCATTCGCCATGAACTGCAAACTCCGAACCTAGCACTGTTCGGGACCAAACATATTTCTCAATATATCTGTATTCCGGAATATTTTTTTTTACGTTTTCGCAGAAGTATTTTTGGGATATCCCGTTAAGTCAAAGGCTAATTGTATATCAGTATATGTATATTGGCCTGAAAGTATTTCTGCATTTCTATTCTGGAATACCTTTTGGAGTACCTCTACTCAGCCCTGTAGCCAGCTCTCTGCAAATGCAAACCAAAGTCAAAGATTCCTAAAGCGCGTCTTTTTCGCCAGACCCCGCCATAAACTAATTTATTCGCAAATAGTACTCTCATCCGTCATCAGCTAGGATACGCTTCTATACTTTGAAAGTCTTCTCAGTTACACCTATAATAAAAACTAGAAGCTGTTCAAAATCAGGCCACTCACTTCATATTTTGTAATTATGTGCCTGCTACCAATATAACTACAAGGAAAGCTGAACTAAACCTCCCTCTGGAAATATCATCAAATATATTACTACTTTTCTTAAAAATTGTGTAGCAAATTGCCGGGCAATTGTGTTACACGCGAAACGTTCCCTTTTTTCTCTCGAATGTTACCGAGATCGGCACCTACGCACATGGCGCTCTTCATCAGATAACTTAACACGTGGCATAGAAACACGATAGCAGTTCCCAGAATTAAGGTACAAGCGCTAGTCTGATTTTAAAGACTGGCGGTTTTCCGGAACCTCCCATGTATCGCCGGAATCAGCCAATCAGCGTTCGATCACGTGACGTTTCCACCGGCCAATCATAGTTTAGCTTTGTAGTCAATTGTTTGGGCTTGCCTAAATTTGGCGAGCACCCTTGACGATCCAAAGAACCTTCCACGTTATAATGCGTACTGTTCGTCGGTTTTCCATATCTCCCTAGCACAGATCAACCACTCCAAATTTAATTGGGTACTCCTAAGACAAGTCAATCTCAAGTTTTTTTTTCCATTTCAATTGGCTACTTTGACCGGAATTATCTACGCCAGCACATTATTCACGCCCGAGAGGTTGACATTTTACGACCTTCTATGGCCATTTGAAGATCGATAGGCCGGTACCACGAATGACAGCTCCGAAGTAGTGGCCCCATGTCCGTCGCAACGTTGGCCCGTCGAGCCCTGCCATCGCGTCGTTCAGCCTGCAGCACGCCGCCATATTAAGAATTACGTGAACATGTACTTCCTGTGACCTGTGCAGCAATATTTTAGAACGCAGCTCTTAAAGGGATGGTGGACCGAAATTTGGATTTCAGAAAAACAATGCAGGAGATGTCGGCGGACGCTACAATCCCTACAACACTACTCGTAAGGCGATATCTCGAATGGACGGCCGTATTTTGAGAAAAAGAGGTCGAGATTGAACAAGGCCGACGAGGCGCGTGACGTCAAGATACCTAGTTTCCTCCTCTCTTCGCTTCGCTCCCTAAAGGTGGCGAGGTGGAGAAGACGCGAGGCCGTTCCCTCTCCTTCTCGGAGAAACATGACGTCAACAAACCTGTCAAATGCGCCTCCTTTTCTTGAAAAATACGGTCATCCGTTTGAGATGTCGCTGCATGAGTGATGTTTTGGTGCTTGTAGCATCCCGTTGCACGCTTTTGCCGCGTGTTTTGTGGAATCCAGACTTCGGTTCAGCATCCCTTAAGGCGCTCGTTTCCGGCTTGAGCGCCGTCGCCGTCGCTGTCGCCGTCGACGTAACCGCGCGTCGCATTATGGGACGTGTACCATAATGACGTCACACATGACGTCACGTGTGACGTCACGAGGGTTACCCTCCCGAGGGTCTCGAGGGATACCCTCGTGTGGGTTACGAGGGTTACCCTCATGAGGGTCACGAGGGTTACCCTCACGAGGATCACGAGGGTTACCGTCACAAGGGTTACCCTTCACGAGTGTCACGAGGGTACCGTCACGACGTTACCTTCGTGACGTCACACGTGCCGTAACGTGTGATGTCATTATAGGAAACACGTGACGTATGACGTCACGTGTGACGTCACGTGACGTTCAACGCATCTAACATGGCCAATATTCCCGCTAAATATAAAGCGGAGAAACTTTTCCGCAAAATTTTGCGGAAAAATATTTTCGCTAAATTGACCCTCGTGACGGCACGTGTGACGACACCTGAGACGTCGCATGTGACGTTATGCGTGACGTCACGAGTGTGAACTTTCCCCGCTAAATTTAGCGGAAATATTTTACCACTAAATTTAGCGGGAAAGGAAGAGGGGAATACCCTCCACTCCGTAGCCTCCCATCCTCCTCCTCAAAAGCTGCGCTCTAATTCTGCGTTATAAAAAATTAGAGACATCTTTAATTTTGTTTTCTATAAATGTATTTTCAGTTTCTTGAAGTCCGCAAAAAAGGTGTTTATATTATTTTCTATTTTTAATATTGAAGTGCCTTAGATGACCCATGACTTTGAATATATTTGGTACACATAGTTTAAACGCCACGTGACCATGAAAAAGAGAGTGAGCGCGACTGAAAGCCGTCAATTCTCGAACGGCTGTTTTCGGGCGAAAAGAAAATGAATTTCGAGCTGTAAACTGTGTTCTGGGTAGTTGGGCTCTTATAGGTCATGTTCAAATAAAAATCTCAGCGAGCATAAATACCCTGCCAATGTCAATTTAACAAAACTAAATTTCTTGCCTTCACTACAAATCAAATACCAACCAGTTTCATTATTTTCTTTCTTGTTTGCCAAATTAAGCTGTAACAACATAGACGTATTTCGGCATCAAATTTAAACATAACTTACCATGCGAACCTGATATTAGCCACACAAGGCTGGAAAGTTTCGCGATATAAATTTCAAGTATCTGTATTCTTGTATTGGGATACTTTTGAAAAATGTATTTGTATTTCATTAGGGAAATACATTTGCGATGTATCACTTCTATCGCCATACTCTGCCAGGCTTGGGGATCTAGTTACATTTTTTGACGAAAATTCACTGTCGGCTGCCCGTGGTAATCCACTAAACCACTTTTGGGTTAAAGAGATTTTTAGACTTTGCAAAATGCAACCCGCCTCACGGGGGAAGGCTAGTTGTCTTGTATATATCACAGTCACCAAAATTCACAAAATAAAAAAAAGGCTAAAATAAAACAAAGGTGCTTCAAAGAGCGGTCACTTGCAGGAATAGCAGGATGAACTCCTCCCAGAACCCTGTTTTGCCTTGAAGGTCTGTCTCAAATGAAGACACATCTTCACGGCAAAAGGCGGTTCGTTTTAGCACACGCCTTTTCTCAAGCATGCCAAACCGTCGTTGATGTCCAGTACCTACGCGGGTCACGGGGGGGGGGGGGGTGACAATGTTTTTAGTGGCATTGGGGATTGCAACTGTGAATAGACGAGGAGTTTGAAATATGGGGAGTTGCATATATTCTACCTAAAGAGAGGAATTCAAGACCTGATATTTGCATTCTCCACGAACTGGAAACTGCGCACATAGCACTGTTCGGGACCAAACATTTTTCTCGAGATATCTGTATTCTGGAATACTTTCTTTTACCTTTTTGCGGAAATATCTCTGGGATATCTCGTTAAGTCAAAAGCCAATAGCGTATCAGTGTCTGTATATTGGCCTTAAAGTATTTCTGTACACACTAAGAAAAAATGGAGGAAAATGGTAGCAACTGCGCGTCTTCCTCCCTTCTACTGCCGCGCCCCTAAGTGGACACGAGAAGAAGGGAGGAACGAGACGTTTTCCTCCTTCTCCAGGCAGACGGGAGAAAGCTTTCGCCCTCCCGACGCATCTTCTTTCGGTTTCGTTTTTCGAGCACGTCGCGCACGTTGTTTAATAAATGTTGTTGAGTTGATTGAGCTTCAGCGGCAGCGAAGGCCGCCTGTAATTCCGTCTTCTAGTCCCAACGTGCAGAACATTACGGTTGAATTGACGTTTTTATCACTAATTTTATCAAACGAGCAAACGAAGCCGCTAGAAACAGCGAAGTTCCGGAGCAGTGCCAGCAGCGCTAAGTACTAGTGATGGGACGAATCTTTAGCCGAATCGAGATTCGGAGCCGAATCTGAAGATTCGATAAGATGCGGAAGAGTAGCCGAATCTCAAGCGATTCCAAAAAGTTCCAATCACTACCACCCACACTGGGCAAGATGGCCATCTCCGGATTGCGGGACCCACGCGGAGGCGGAACCACGTGGAGTGTGTCGACGTTTTCGACGTTATGGAAATCGCAGAATCTGCGACCAAGACAGGCAGGTTGTGCTGCCGGCTGCCTGGGTGCCTTCCGTGCTGAGTTCGGTCCTGTTTTCCGATGCCGAGTGCCCACCGGCGTTCAACGTGGTTCTGTATTTCTGCATGTTAGCAACATAGCAGCAACATCGGGATGGCAGTGTTGTGCGTAGTGAACGGAAGACTGGAATTATCGCCGATGTGACCGTGTGTTCGCGTATCAGTGGTGCAACAACAAGATGAGATGATGTAAACATTCGGGTATTGATGCCGCTGGTCTGGCCGTGTTCGGAGGGGGCGGGGTGTCACAGGTTGAAATTCCGCTATACATTAAAAAGTTTAAGACCACTTGAGAGATAAGGTGCAATCGATCGACGTGCGGATAGTGATGTTGGAACGCTGGTCTGAACGGTAAGCTCCTATCGTACAGTGGCCAATGTTACTGTCGGCTGTCTCCTCCCCGAGAGCGATTGCGCACTGGGAAAAGGACTGAACAGATATGAAATTATGACGGAAAGCACGTATATTTACAGTGTGGAATTTTTGCATTAAAAATATTGGTAGATAAAATCGAAAAGAAAAAGCTACGCTTTATTTTGCTGTTTAAATATACTACGGTTCCTGGAGAAAGTGCCCTCCAAGTGGCGCGCTGGGATGAGCTGTAGAAGTTTTCGAGCTTGCCACGGCGTAGCTCCGTACACTTAACACCTGCCGCAAGTCGCGGCTTTGAGTGCATTCAAGTTGTTCAAAAAGCGATTTCTCTGACCGTGAAGCATCACTTCCAGCTGAGTGAATATCCGCTCAACAGGGATTAATTCAAGACGGCAATTGCAGCCATGCGCGAAGAGCACAAATAGAAAAACAGACACTACAGTAGAAATACAGGCTACGACGTGCCGTGCGGGGAACAAACTCATGGCTTCGAACCGCATTGCAGCGGCTTTATATATTGGCTTTTCAAATAATTACGGCATGATCGAGCGTTTACTTTTTAATAAGAGGTTCATCCCCTGAGCCATTCAAAATACTCTCAGAGGTGTGACATTGCTGAAAAAAAATCAACATGCTGGGAATATTTTTTATTGCTTAGGCAGTCACCGAGAATTTCCGCAAGGTCAAAACGACCAGTATAAATGACAAAACCGCAGAGCTCGGGTGTAGCGTTATACTTCGTTTAACCTTATGTGCGAGCGAAGCCAAAGTAGAAGCGCGAGACCAGCGCTTTTTCTGTTTCCTCCAGCTCGCGCGCTCGAACAAAGCCTGAACGCACGAAACTTTCGCGCTCGCGCTTCAAGCTTTGCCTTCGCTCGCACATAAGCTGAAACGAAGTATAGTGTGCCGTTGTGTTGATGTTGGTATGTGCTGTGTATATGTATGCGCTCAATGTATGATCACCTGGTGCTTTCTAGTATGAGTTATGTGTCTACATGTGTGTAAAGATCACCAAGCTGAATGGTGGCCTTAGGAAATAAGAATATTTTTTGTAGAACACGAATTGGTCGGTACCTAGCGCCATCTAGCCTAGCTACTTGCAATTACTCAGTTGACCCTGCCATCTGGTGGCAGCCGATTTAACCTTCTTTCATGCTACGCGATTAGCAGCGGCTTCGAGTTTGTTCTTTTGAGAGCGGCTTTTGGTTTCGCGGATTTGTTTGCCATTCCTCTGGGATGTGCGGTTGACGAAGGAATTGTGACTGGGGGACAGCAAAGGCAAGACGTAAAGTGCGCGAAGCACTGGGTATCGGTTTTCTCCGTTCAACATCGCAGTGCTGACGACGAGAAGACGGAGTAACTGCTTTCGAAACGCAAGTTTCTGTACCTGCGGGAAGAATCTGGCTACGGAAATAAACACAGTTCGCGGAAAGCTCGTGTTACGCTTTTATTTGCTGCTCCTCTCGTCCCGTACGAGAGACGTAGCGTCCTCGTTAAGCCTTATTGAGCTCGATTTGCTCGATTCAGGGCCGCCATAATGAGATGCGGACGACGGAGGAACTATTTGCTCCTCTGCTTCAGGGACGAAAGTTTCTCCCTTTCTAAAGGAACATAGGTTACAAGACCGTTTCTCCCTTTATTGAGGACTATCGATACCCTTTTTTCTAAAAGTGTATTTGTATTTTTGAATACTTTTTGGAATACCTCTACTCAGCCCTGTAGCCACATCTGTGCAAATGCAAACCAAGGTTAAAGATTCTTAAAGCGCGTCTTCTTCGTCAGACCCCGCCGCAAATTAAATTATTCGCAAATAGTACTCTTATCCGTCCTTAGCTAGAATACTCTTCAATATTCTGAAACCCTTCTCAGTTACACCTATAATAAAAACTAGAAGCTGTTCAAAATCGGGCCACTCACTCCATATTTTGTAATTATGTGCCTGCTACCAATACCACTACAAGAAAAGCTGAACTAAACTCCCCTCTAGAAATATCATCAAATATATTACTACTTTCCCTAAACATTGTGTAGCGAATTCCCGGGCAATTGTGTTACACGCGAAACGGTCCCTTATTTCTCTGGATTGTTAACGAGCCCGGCACCTACGCACACGGCGCTCTTCATCAGATAACTTAACACGTGGCATAGAAACATGATAGCAGTTCCTAGAATGGAGGTACTGGCGCTAGTCCGGTTTTAAAGAGTGGAAATCTTCCAGAACCTCCCATGCTCGCCGGAATCAGCCAATCAGCGTTGATCACGTGACGTTTCCACCAGCCAATCAGAGTCAAGCTTTGTGGTCGATTGTTTGGGCTTCCCTAAATCTGGTGAGCCCCCTCGACGAGCCAAAGAACCTTTCACGTTATAATGCGTACTGTTCGTCGGCTTTCCATATCTCCCCTCGCACAGATCAACCACTCAAAATTCAATTGGGTACTCCTAAAACAAGTCAATTCAAGTTTTCTTTTTTCATTTCAATTGGTAATCTCTGACGGGAATGATCCAAGCCAGCACATTATTCCCACCCAAGAGGTTGATATCTCACGATCTTCCATTCCCTCTCTCCACGCCGTTTAACATCACATTTGTATATGTTCGGTGTTTAAGCTTTTATACATCTTTATTTTATTATTTTAATGTTCAACTTTGCCCCCCCCCCCCTTCTCTTTTATCTAAAGCCTCCCGTGGGCATTTAAGGGCAAATAGGTGAATAAAATAAAGAATATAGTATTTTATTACTATAGATCGGTCATTAAACATGTACAAAATATAATCGTTGCAGACATACAATGAAGCTCAAAGACGTACGCTGCACGTCACTGTTAGCACAAACAAGTAATGGCCCAATTTTTCTGTTTATCTTTTCTAACCTATGGCCTATCACCAAAGCTACTGCGGTGGGGGAAAATGCCCATTTATTGTACTAACCTAAGCGGCAAAACTTTGTGCCTGATAATACCCTTAGAAATAATACTGAAAAAATGACCGCATCTCCACGTGGTGAATGATGTTGATTGGGGCGAAGCTCTGGTGGTGCTGGTGATACTGATCTAATTGTTGATAGGTAGTGCTGATGGTGCTGATTTTTTTTTTTATTGCTCATAGGTAGTTCTGAGTTCCGGGTTGCGTTTCGACTTCATTATTACTGCTTTACGGTCGGTGAAATGCAGAGCGAGTGGTTCTTCTAGCGGATCAGCTTGGATCCGCTAGAGGCCGTGGGAGCGCATCTCCACCGCTTAAGTCAACGGTCCATGTCAGAAAGAGAATGTGTGGTATGAAACGTGGTTATATACGCATTTGAGCATTTGACCGCAGCGCCCTCTCGTCTATAAACGTTGAGCCAATGCATTCAAAGTTTAACGCGATTATATACGCATTTGACCGCAGCGCCCTCTCCTCTATAGACGTTGAGCGGCTACATGCAACGTTTCATCCATGACAGAAACCCCAGCTCTGGAGTTACTACCACATCTCAGAGCCTCTACTCGTCCCGCAGTCATGGCCGAGTGGTTAAGGCGATGGACTAGAAATCTATTGGGGTCTCCCCACAAAGGTTCGAATCTTGTCGACTGCGCAAACATTTTTTTTTTTATGTGAGCACGGACGCTGGACGGACGGACGGACGGACGAGGGACCCTAAGGAGTTTCGCCCCTAAAAAGCGTCGACGTCCGGCTCGCGAAAACCAACTCGCGCAGTGCATTTACGATGTTCCACAATTAAAAAGAAAACATTACGACACAAAATAAAGTTTGAGATTCCTTTGGTAGAGCTCCACGCAAGTGCCATATGTGTGAATTGAACTGTCAGGAAGGGAGTAAGACCTGTCAATGCGAACCTTAATGTTCGCATCTTTTAACTGCATTATTCATTCGTCACGGCAATAATACTACCGAAATTCTTTGTTTCGTCGACGCTGTTTTTTTACTTGCATCAAGAAATCGGGGCGATTTATTAGTGATGCTCATTCTCGGAATACATCAATGAAACGAGCAAAATAAATAAAACCGCCGTGGGAGGCGTTTTGAATAAATAAAAGGTCCAGTCCCGAACTGAGGGAAATGGTGGGTTCCTCTTAGCACTGCCTCCAGTAGGGCGAGACAAAAAAAACAAGGAAAACGCATAAATAAATAAAAACAACAACAGAGGAACGGGAAAATATTCCATTTATTTTCGGCAGAAGTTTAATACTAGCCTTTCCTTTTTCTCGCGTTTGTTGGTTTCCCGACCGAGCATTGGGAACAAAGAACAAAGATTCGGTTAACAAAACGAAAGAGCAAGAGGCAGCCTAGCCCGCTTTGCGATGCTCGCATATTCATACGCCTTTGATTTCCCACAACGTCACTGCACGAGACAAGCCCAAAGGAAAAAAAGAAACAAATGAACAAAGAGATCTTGGTTGCTGAACCGAATAGGCGAAAATGTCGCAAGCCCTGTTGGTCATACATAGTCATCTCGGTATACGTCTGCGTGTTGCGAGGCTTCACACGAGGTTTCAAATAAGTGTGCGGTATCGTGACTGTGGCCTCCCTCCTACATCCTTCTGCTAGCCCCTCACTTATTGTTCCAGCCTGGCCCGGCCAACATCGGGTTGCGCAAGAAATTTGCGGTGTTTGAAATCCAAGCGTTCTCTTGGTCTTTGACCTTCGAGGCTTATGATTGAGTTTGTGTCAGACATCGTGTCGGCGTGCTTGGTTATGAAAAACGCTCTATGGTCGGAATTATCGCTCCCGTTACATATCGCTTTCCCGGAATTCTTGTCCCGGGTTAGGCATAATTGAATTTTCAAGACGAATCCGCACTGCGTATATCGACAATTACAGTAGGAATCTGTTTTCGTGATTTCAAATTTCAATGCGCGCGACGACAAGGCGCATATATTAAAAAGAAAAGTTGTATATTTTTTGTCTGTATCCACTCTCCCCCCCCCCTCCTCCCTCCCCTCCCCCACCCTCTCGGGTTCACTGTTCTGGTGTTTGATGTCTCCTCGCTCCCCTGCTCTCCGACACATTTTTTTAGGTTTCTTGAAGCAGGGATTGGTCAATGGGTATTTTGTGAGTCCAAAATAGAAAAAAAAAACATAGGATTGTACTACACTAAAAAATAACGTGTAAAGGTAAAAATTCACAACGTTTCGGGCGGACGCTGCTCTTCAAGTGATATGCACGAAAAACGCTAACGAAGAAGTGAGGGTCATACACGTCACAAAAAAAAATGAAAGCCGTTTACAACTTCCTGTAACGCCAAATTAGAGCGCAGCTCTTGAGGAGGAGGAGGGAAAGGTACTGAGGGGAAGGTATACCCCTCCTTCCTCCTCTTCACCTGGTGATCCTGCCTGCTACTCCTCCTCTGCGTTATAAAAAAGGGTACATTGGTCGAGAGGGAGGGGAAAGCGAAAGCGTTAGAAGACGGAGAGCATCTTCTTGGCTCGTCAACTATCGCAGTAAATTTTGTGATTCAAAGCTTTCACGATCCTTTTATCTCATCCCGTTTAAATTCCACTTTTCAAAAAAACAAATCTCGGCTTCTTTCACCTGTATCACGTTGTACAGTAGGAATACTTATAGAGTCGCAAAGCACTCTTCATCGGGAGGAGTTTTGCAAGGGGGGGGGGGTATGAGAGGGATTACCAAGTGTTTCGAAGCGCCCGTTTCCTTGCTTTTTCTTTTTCTTTTTTTATGGGGGGGGGGGTGGAAGGGGGAGGGAGTGTAGCTCTTGTGCTCTTTCCGGTCTGCGGACAACCTTCTCGCCAAGGCGGTTTTGGCACTGGGCATGGCTTGTGGACTCGGACGCAAATAAACGAACACTGGAAACGAATACCAATGACTTGCCCCTACTGCTGTTAATACAAGCACTGTTTTTTTTAGAACGCGTTAAAACAACCACGGTTCAGAAGACATCACGCGTCACCTGACAGCCAGAGGGGGGGGGGGAGCGTCCTCGAACCGATCCCGAACCGTGCGTCCGCCCGTCGTAACCGTTGTGGTCGTGGTTGTGGCGGCGGCAGGGCTGATTCCACTCCCGGCTGCCGTAGGGAACGAACGTGTTCATGATTAGCTCCGCATCAGCGGTAGCGGCTGAGCTCGGCCGTGGTGATAAGGTTGGCTCTTCGCCAGAAGATTATCATCCGCATTTGCCTACGTTACCCACCGGAGAGGCGACAAAGCTCAGCGTCGTTTTGCACGCTGACCTCGAAGGACGACCGTACAAGATCGAAAACTTCAGGACGCTATTGCAACAGGTGGGCGTGTTGTCAAGCGTAGCGGGTCAGGAGCCTACCAGATGAGCCACGTCTGGCTGCTTCAGCTGCATACGCCGTAAGCCAAGGTGAAGCTTTTGAAAGCCTGGAGTCTCCAGGTGAAAGGGGAGACATGTCAGCTGGTCGACACAAACCGGAGGAACTCCGTATCAAACTCCATTGGGTGTCTTTCGATGTGCCTGTAGAAGTAGTTCGGTGGGCCTTCGAACCGTTTAGGACCGTTAAGGAAATCACGCGGGAAAAATGGAAGGTTGACAGTTTTGTCGACGTCGAGCCCACGACCCTTGGTGTCCGGATGACCCTCAAATAGGGACTCCCACTGGAAAGCCTTCCCCACCAGCTTCGGCTCGGTGGAGGCAACGTCTTGGTAGTGATCCCCGGGCGCGCACAGAAATGTCTCCCTTGGCCGTCGCACGGGGCATATTCGCCGTGACTGCAAGGCGCTTCGGTGCGCCGAGTGCCGCGCCTTCGGGCACGAGACATGGGATTGTGTCAAGACCTAAGCCCATGTAGCCGGCAGCGGAGCCACCAAGAAAATCTCCGAGCTGCTGATGGACGAAGGGGAGGCGGAGGAAGCAGCAGCACCGGCGTCACCGAAAGAGCAGCAAGGGCAGAGCCAGACGCAGGAAAAACGGGGGTTCATGTGAGGTAGAGGCTGGGGTTTCTTAGTCGGCGTAAACGCTCGAGACGGATCCAGAATGATGTCATGAAGCCTCTAACGAGGAGGGGAAGGCGACGCCGGAAGACGCCGTAGAGAACTCTCAGCCATGGGATACTGAAGATGTCAAGGGTGGCGACGACGACATCGTCATGACCGCTGAAAACGGGGCGGTGAAACGAAGGCAAGATGAATCTGCATCTGGGAGTGGGGAGGAAAGACTGCGCTTCGAACGAGAATAGTGCCGCACGGTGGGACGGTACAAGTCCCAGCCTGAGTAAACTTACACGCCGCACGGAGTACACGAAGTGAGTTATTTCGTACGCCGATATTCGTTTCACACTGTAAGTGCCGTGCTCCCTTATTGGCCTCCCTCTAAAACAAAATTTTCCTGATAGGGCTTTCAAATTTGGCCATTTAAACGTGCGCGGTCTAAATGCACGTCGCAGGCAATGCCGAGTGAGCCGACTGTTTATTGAAAATGATCTAGACGTAATCGCCGTGCAAGAATCAAAATTAGACAGCGAGGCTGTTGTGTCGAAAGAGAATAAAGAAGTAGTCTGTGTGAAAAAACGCTTTCCAGAAATTGATGTCAGACATCTTTGTCGGATGTTCGGGAGTTCTTTGCTATCTCGACGACATCATCATTTTCGGTGTTGACGCAGACGACCATGCAAAGAACCTGCTGAGGGTTCTACAGCGCATTTCAGACACTGGTCTGAAGCTAAATGACAAGTGTGTCTTCGGAGTAACGGAATTGACTTTCGTTGGACATACGGTCACTCCAGAAGGTGTCACTCCTCTACAAGCAAACGTCAAGGCCATACAAGAGGCACCTGCGCCAAAGGACCATCATTCCTTGCGCTCTTTTCTGGGACTTGCTGGCTACTACGCTAGGTTCCTTCGCAACTACGCAGACGAAGTAGAGCCACTAAGAGACTTACTGCGTGGTGAGAAAGCGTTCGTTTGGACAAACGAAGCTCAGCTGTGCTTCGAAAGAATCAAGCTGCTAATCGCCCACTGCAGAGCACTTTCTATGTTCAGCCCAGAATTGCCAGTCCTCGTTACGACGGACGCATCTGCATACGGCATTGGCGCAGTCCTCCAACAAGCAAACGGATCCGAACTGCAAACCATTGCGTTTGCTTCAAGGACACTTTCACCAGCAGAACGTAAATATTCTGCTGGGGAACGAGAAGCCCTTGCGGGCATTTGGGCGCTAGAACATTGGCATGTCTACCTTTGGGGACGACCTTTCACCCTCTTCACAGATCATCAGGCGCTAACCGCATTACTGAGCTCACAAGGCACGGGTCACCGTCCGCTCAGAATTGCTCGATGGACAGCACGCCTCCTAAACTACAACTTTACTGTGCGCTACAAGAGGGGCGAGGACAACGTCATCGCAGATGCTCTTTCCCGAATGCCATTACCTGCAGTGTCACCTGACACATTGGACGAGGAAGTTATTTCCGTCATAGAACAACAGCCTATCTTCAAGGACGAGATGCAGACTGCTACATCCAAAGATCCTGTGCTACAAAAAGTTCTGCACTTCCTTGCTACGACATGGCCATCAAAGGTCAAGCTGGGTAACGATTTCCTACCATACCATCAAGTGAGATCCGAGCTGTCAGAGGTCGATGGATTCCTTCTACGGGGAGAACGGATTGTAGTTCCCCAGGCAATGACTTCCAAGATCATCGCCCTGGCACATGATTCACATCTAGGAATCGTCCGTACCAAACAACGATTGAGGCAGTGGTACTGGTGGCCAGCCATGGATGCCGCTGTAGAACGTGCGGTTCATGGTTGCTTAACTTGCCAGACTGCTGACAAGTCTGCAAAGACTTTTGCTGCTCCTTTGCATCCAATACCACTTCCCGCACATCCTTGGGACAAGCTTGGTATTGACATTGTGGGTCCAATTGAGAGAGCCTCACAACGTCATCGCTTCATCATCACAGTCATGGACTATTACAGTCGCTGGCCTGAAATTGCTTTTGCCAGTACGGTAACATCAAACTCAGTGACCAGCTTCCTACTGACTCTTTTCAGCCGTGAAGGTTATCCGACTGAGATTGTCTCGGATCACGGAAGCCAATTTACATCGGAAGAGTTTGAAGGTTTTCTACGGGAGCGTGGCATTCGTCACAACTTCTCATCGGTTTACTATCCACAGTCTAACGGAATGATAGAAAGATTCAACAGAGTTTTGAAAGGTTTTATTCAGCTGGCAGTTCTCGAAGAACGAAACCTCGAGGAGGCACTTACCGAATACATCGGTGTTTACCGTGCAACGCCACACTCAGCTACGGGTGTGTCACCAGCATTTCTGTTGCACAATCGGCACCCCAGAACGAAGCTGAACATCGTCGGAGGGCCATCAGAAAACTTCTTCACGGACCCGACAAGCGCGATGAGTGAGCTGAAAGAGCGAATCAAGAAGCGACAGTGCGCCTCACAAGAGTACGCGGACGACAAGCGGGGTGCACGTATACCGGCCTTTCAGCCAGGCGATTTTGTCCGTGTGAAACTTGCGGGACATCATGCGAAAGGAAACATGCGTTATTCAAAACCAAGGAAAATACTAGATCGTCGGGGACCTAACGCATTCCTACTCGACGATGGAAAGGTCTGGAACGCAAGCAAGCTTTCTAAAGTTCCATGGGAGGTCTTGCCACAGCTTACCTCAGAGAAGGACAACGGGATATCACCTGCGATCTCGTGGAACCCGTCACAAGGTGCACTCCAGCCACACGATTCTCTTCCGGCGGGAGAACAACAGCGACTGACATCGCAGCCAAATGTTCCTGACACCGACCGACAAGAACCGCAACCACTTCGTCGGAGTTGCCGACGGCGACAACATCCAGGAAGATTTGGGGACTATGTGACATGAACAGTGCCATTGGCGAACTGGGATTTTGGTTAAGTGATTAATTTCATTTCTTTTATTACTACTTCTTTTTGCCTTTTTGATATGACATATGCATATCCTTTTGAAAAAGGGGGAAATGTTGTATCGAAAGAGAATAAAGAAGAAGTAGTCTGTGTGAGAAGACGAAGAAGAAGATGCAGACCTATCTGAATGACGGCGTTCCTTCTTGATTTAACTCGGCTACACCACAGAGGCACAGACGGAGCGTATAGTGCGGTTCTTTGAGTCACGTTACGATTTGTGCATCAGCAACGCTGTTGGGATGTCGTGCGGTTGTCTTTTATTTGTTAGAAAGTCTCTAGGGACTGTGACAAGAGTTGTTAGCTGTGAATCGGGAAGACTTGTTTGGTGCGATCTGCCTATTTCAAGTTCTAATTTTCGCCTGTTGTGCGTTTACGCTCCTAATAAGGTTGAGGAAAGATTAGTATTTTTTTTAAAAATATTTATGAGTATCTACAAACTGATCTGCTCGTTATTTTGTTGTGAGATTTCAACTGTATTGGCGAGCCGCGTGACAGACCAAATAGCGCTCGGTACAGAGATGCGAGTACTGTTTTATTGCGAAAGCCTTAACTGTCTCATGGAGCCAGCTGACGTCATGAGTTTGAAGCGCGAAAACGGCTCCTAGTTTCCTGCGATCCCAATAGGAGCAATTCGCCTTCGGTTTCATTGGCTGGCGCGTGTCGACGGAGCTCCCATTGGCCGCCCGCGATGGCCTCCGAGATCCCGACGCGCGCGCGCGCTAGTACGCAGCCGACGACAAAGGGAGTGGACGAGCAGACGACAAAGGGAGCGGACGAGCGGCTTGCATGCTTTCGCATTCACAACTCATAAGAAATGCTTAGGTGTACCTCGAGCTTTTTCTACGGGATTTGGCTGAGAAGTGTGAACTGGAAGATGATGGCCGCTGCACGTCTGTTTCTAAGTGTTTGCAGTTTACTCACTTCCAGGGCGCAAGTCACGAGCGGTTGGATAGAGCATATATTTATTTGGAACGTGTCGGAATGTGTAAAACGTATGCAGTGGACAAAGTGTATTTCAGTGACCATTGTCTAGTTTCTTTTATATTGTGCTCATCAAAGGAGAATGCAAACAAGTTCACTTGGGGCCTGTGGAAGTTAAATACAAAGCTTTTACAAGACGAATAGAGTTTATGAATGGGGTGCAAAAAAGTCGGGGGAGTTAGATAACTTAAAAGGCGATAGGGTTGGAGTGAAATGGGAATTATTGAAACAAGAAATCAAGATGAGCGCCATCGAAAGATATAGTTGTTTGAAACACGCCGAAGGAGAAATAATTATGGCGTTAAATATTCTGCTACAACAGTTACTTCATGCTGAATGCCTGTCACCCAGTCTGTTCTCAGACAATATCAGTAGCTTAAAGAAACGCCTTGAAGCTCTTGATAAAGAGCGATATGAGGGGGCCATGGTTCGTGCAAGGTTAAAACGATTATCGCTTGGGGAGACACCGACAAAACGAGTTATCGGCATGGAAAAGAAGTATACCAGTAAGAACGAAATAACCGATATATGTCATCAAGGGATTTTGTCTAGTGAAAAAAAGTTTATCGAGCAAGCGTTTGTGAATTATTACAAAGAACTTTTTAGTTATCGGGCTTCAAAGAAAACGGAGTTCCAAAGCGTATTTTCGCCGCTAATGCAAAAACTCAATAATGAAATAAGGAAAAGGTTAGAACAACCAATAGCTTTGGAAGAAGTTGAAAGGGCAATTGATAATTTGAAATTTTGAAAATCACCTGGCCCTGACGGGTTACGAGGCGAGTTTTACAAAACTTTCAAAAACCAAGTTGTACCTGTCTTGCATCACGTATTTACTGAAGCGTACGAACTCCGCGTTTGGACTCCTTCCTTCCTGTGTACGCACACAGTTTTAATCCGAAAAGTGACGACCCCATGCGGCTCCGCTCTGTTGAATGTTATAGGCCGATAACTTTAACAAATGTATACTACAATATTTTAATGAAGGTATTGGCTGAACGGTTACAAAGTGTTATAAACGTTATCGTCGTCGTGCATCAAACATGCGGCATTAGGGGCAGGAGTATTGTCCCCAATGTGCACATTGCACGTAGTTCTTGAGTGTTGTGGTGCAACGAAAAGAAGGGTTGCAATGCTACAAGTCGACTTAGAAAACGCTTTAGACCATCTGTTTCACGAAAATATTTTTTTTCTGTTTTAGAACACGTGAAGTTCGGCTCGCTCTTATATAATGATGCACGTATGACGTACCGTGACTGCACCATCGGTCTAGTGATGAACAAATCAATCAGTTAGCGCATTCCCCTTTTTTCTTCGGTGCGTCAAGGTTGTCCACTCTCGCCACTTATTTTTTTCATTTTTCTGGAGCCGTTTTCATTGAATTGTAATTCATGGTAGTCACATACGTGGGTTTAGGCTGTACGAAACTGAGGCCCATAGTTTGTCCCTAGCGGATGACCTCGCGATTTTTTGTGTGGACAAAAAGCGTTAGAAAGCTGTACAGTCAACAGAAAGGCTTTGTGAAAGGCTTTTCTAAGGCTTTTCTTAGAGAACAGAAAGACTGGTTTCTACGTACTGTAATTCAAACTCGGCTGTGCAGTGCACTGCCCGGGTTGGTGGCAAAGACAACTGTAGACATCAGTGCTTGTTTACGCGGGTATTTGAAAGAAGTGGTTGATGCCTATCGGTTTTTAACAACGCTTTTCTCTCTGGAGTATTTGTCTGATGTGTCGCGTAAAAATTTGTGAAAAGACTTGAAGAATTTGCTTTTCCTAGTCTCTTTGTACCGTTCTGTATACAGTGCCGGCCCAGGGCAGAATGTTCTGAAACGTTTCAAAAGGTTGTTAATCCCCACATACACCAAAGCCTTCTCTTTTTTTAAGCTACACAGTCAAACACTTCCCGTTACAGCTTGGTTAAGTGAAAGAAACATACCCGTTCTATGGTCAGATCACTGCTTTTTATGTAAAAAGATTGAAACAATTGAGCATGTATTTATAGAGTATTGGGACGCTGTGTTCTTCTGGGACCTCCTGCAAAGGAACATAAAAAAGGACCCCTCAAGGAATTCGTTTTCAGCCAATGGAAGCAAAGGACGATGTACCGTACGACATGATAATGCTCATGGGCCTACACAGTATATGGAGAAGTCGTATGGCTGTGCGCCACGCTGACGTGGACGTTCGTCCGGTTTACAAGTTTTTTGTTGAAAACATGAGTTATCTGAAAGAATAGTACAAGGCGCAGCAACCTCGACATGAGTGGTTGTCGGTACTCGAAATGCTGTCTACCCTGAAAGACTTTCAGCCTTTTGACATCAGTCAAGTCGACAGGTATTTTTAGCCTTTGCTTTAAATGTTGAACATTCACGTGCGTCGCTGTAATATAAAAGGTAATAAAGAAAGAAACAGTAGTTGTGGCGGACGGAGGCCCCCTAGGATCATTCTGATTATCATGTTCTCGTGGAGGACGCCATAAGGCAAGTTCAAAATCCCGTCTCACATGCGCGCTGCGGCTTTTTCGTTTACTTTATTTTGTTATGTATTGCAATAGATGACATGCCGTGAAGGTGTACTCCATCTTCTAACGGTTTCGCCTTCCCCTCCCTCACTACCAATGTACCTATTCCTTATTCTGAGACGTTTTCGACCCTTAATATTACTTGCCGTTTTTCGCGTCTTTCACTTAAGAAGGGCGTCCGCTCAAAACGTTGCGTATTCCTTCCTGTTTGCGTTCTTCTTTAACGTAGCACAATCATATAGCTTTTGCGATTTCCTGTTCCAGCTCGTTGTGCTCGGCAGCGCCCTGATTTCCTTGGATACTTCGTGAGACAATCTGCTATAGAAAGAAAGAGCTTTTTCAATCGGAGCATTGACGTCAAGCATTCCCACTAATCTTAATGAAACAATCTACATTCTCCAGAAATCCTCTATACTATTAGCACTCTCAAAGCGTGGCCATCATAAGATTTACCATAATCTCTACATAAAAATAAATTACTTCCGCTACACCTGCATGCGATTTGTCTTAGCATAATTCGATAGTAATTTCTTCTTTTGCGTAGATAACTGTAAGAACACTGACATTCATCTTTCTTATCTGAACGAGTATCTTTCGATTATTGTGCGCCTTACGAATGCACTACTTCGTATGCGAAACCATTTGTTCTGTTGAAAAGTGGCAATTAAACGGGATGAAGTAAAACGATCGCGCAAGCTTTAGATCACAAAAAGTAGGACGTTTGGGATTCCATGAGGTTTAGTGGTGTATACTAAAACTTACTGTTTTGCATTTTGTTGAACAGCAAGACACCTCTTACCCATGAATAGGATGATGCGCCGTAATTTACTATTAAAAATTCTGCAATATAACTAAATCCGGACATTCGTTAAACGCGATGGGCTTTTAAGTGTGAATTAATGTACCCCATCCGTACCACAAACGCGTCCAGGATAATGGACGACTCGCTGCCGCGAAAAACAAGAGGACATCGTTCTTTTGATTTTCTTGGCAGCGCATTTTTCTTCATGACTGAACGACGTTTAAATTCGAAATTCGCTATATTTCTGGCCCAAACATGTGTTCTATAGCAGGTGTGTAAAAAGAAGCGAAGATTCTAAGCAAAATAACAATCGAAAGAAAGGAAGACAACACAAACCATGAGTTGTGAGTCAGCGCCGAGTCAGTGTATATTTGTTTAGTGTGTCTGTGTTTGTGAGTGTTTCTTTTTTTGTGCGCTGTAACTGGTATACAACACGAACTACCGACTCGCCCAGTCAGCAGCCCAGTCAGCAGTCTTATCAGGATATAGAGCGTGTTGAAGGTTCGCCAGCATTTCGGTGACGCTCATATGTTGCTAATATGTCAGTCCTTTCACTACATACAAAGTGACCCCGTCTTACATTTTTACGAGCGGTTAAAAGCATTAAAAACGTAAAGAATAAAGTACGTGGGCTATGAACGGTCTGACTTTTTCTTATCTTTTTTTATGCCGGCAGCTTTGTTCAGGCACTTGCTCTAAACAATTTCTAGCGTGCGGGCGCTCCTTTAAACTTACAACAAGCATCGTCGCACAAGGAAGATTAAAGCATGCTTATTGAATATCGGAGCTACATTACGTGGCACTTCCACTTATTTCGATCGCACATGCAGAGGAAGTTACTAATTCAGTGCTACTGCGTAGTTCTTGCCGTCTCCCTTCATTTTCCAGATGTCCTTCGCTCGTTTGGCATGTATATCCCCCATGCTGAAAAGCGCCGACGTCGTGTTCGCGCTAACAGTGTCCGACAGTGTCGCATAACTACCTGTACGAAGCCGCTTTAGCACCGTTTTCAATGCCATGAATTTGAACGAAAAACGCCGTAACTGACCAGTTATTTCGTCCCACTCATTGACCAATGTTACAAGCTACCAAGTACGTACGAATTACTCGGGATATTTGCTCTTATTATTGAGCGCAGGGAGAAAATGCACTCACGGGTTCAAATAGGAATGCGTTACCGGAAGTTAATTTTCGATTGGCTGCTGTCCTGTTTTAATTTGCGGCAGCACACTAGCGCCACTTGAACCTCTAGCGTACATTATACTAACTCTATGTTCGGGACCACTTTCAATGCATGGGTGGAATACAACGAGGTAGAGGGCCTTAGAGCGATAAACTGGCAGCGAAAATGACCCCCAATTGGCCGCCGCCATCTTCCACGTATTTGATCTCTAGACACGTGACTCTACTAAACCCTAAAGGCTTTTAAGCTAAAACTGAGCCTAGATTCATATTGCGATCGCTGTAAAAAAAAAAAACAAAAAATTATAAACTATTTTTTAATACTGTTAGCCCTAGAGATGAGTGTCTCGCACCGATCAAAACCCAAAATGGATGGATGGATGGACGGATGAATGCGGCAGATCCCTTTGGATCTGGCGGTAACTTACGCCACCTAGCCATTTTGTCTTACCATTTAGGCTTAGAATATTTAAATGTGAAAACTATATTCACTCCGCACCGTAAAAGAAAGTGAGGCTATAAAACCCCCTTGCCATCAGTTAATAAGAAAATACCTAGTTTTCTCTCGCTTTCTGCCACCATTCACTTAATCTTTGCTTGGTAATCTCTACTGTCTTGAAATCGACTTTTCCTTCGCTGTCTCTAAAACCCAATGACTTTATTACAGCACCGTGGTTGACGACATCTAGCGAGGCATTGCGAAGCTGCGAGAGTTTTTGTCATAACTGCACAATTTGGACTTAAAACAAATGAAACATAACTTATCTGGTCAGTACTGTTATTAAAGATCAATAAGCAATTATTTGTGCGCGGTACTTTGCTAAAATCTAGACGTAAAACAATAAAGTAACGTCTCTAGTGGTCAAAAATGTGCAGCATGGCGGCGGTCAATTGGGGGTCACTTTTGCTTGGTGAACGGGATACCATTTTATCGCTCTAAGCCCCTCTACTTCGTTGGCGGAATGGGACGCTAAACTCAGAAATTGGAGGAGCATTCCAGAAAGCGCAGTTTCAAGGCCGGCTTGCTAGAACAGCGTCTCATCTGAGACTGGGTGAAAAAATCACTGCAAATCTTAGGGCGCACGAGCGTCTTGAGACGCGGTTTGAGTCCCGCGTAGCTAGTGCGCTGTCTGCGGCAGTGCTTTCTTTCCCCAGTTTAGCTGAGACGCTGCTTCTTGCAACCCGATCCAGAAGTTCCGGAATGAAGACGCTACAAGCGCATTCCACGAAGTGACGAGCGACACGGACAGGCTTTGAAAGGAGAGGATCGTTCCTGCGCTCGTCGTGTGCGCGCGCGTCCTACACCCAAACACCTCGGGAAAAAAAGAGAGCTTGAATTATTTCCCAAATAAAGTAGACTCGAGTTCGTAAATGAATATGAAACAGAGAAATTTCAGTGGCACTTGAGAAAGACACCGCAGGTCACGTTCTTTGTCGGTGTCGGCAAGAACTGCCGATCACCGACGCAGAAATATACATGTGAAGTTAAATGGCGAGATTGCAACTTAACAGGTGTTAAGGCTATACGAAGGGATAAGGGTCCGTATGTTTTTTAGTGCTTAACAGCGCACAAAGGTCTCACAAACCAACTAGCCTAAGCTGCGGTGTTGCTAAGACCCTATTATGTTGCAAGAGTAAGGCTAAGCAATTGATCGGAATAACTTTCCTACTAATTGATTATGTGATGATCATCAATCCGTCTTGCACCCTGCTGGTTTCATCAATCCGTCTTGCACCCTGCTGGTTGTCAAGCCGCAAAGGACGATAAAGAAGAGGCCTGGTTAGAACGGAACCAGTGAATGACGCTGAGGGTCATCTCGTCATGTGAGTGTAAACATAACTAATTTACTGTGCAGTCGGCGTCAGTCATTACAAATGACGAGCGGAACGAGACCAATGGCTTTCCGGCGCAGGAATCGAGTGAATTCGGTCTTGGCAGCGGTTCTTTATGGGAAGGATATATGAGACAAGTCGAGTTATGCTGCGCCGCCAAGAAGGTGGTTACCGACATCGACAGAAGGGCCGCACTGCTCTACCTGCTGTAGCCAGGACACCTACTCGCTGTTATCGACCCTTGTCAAGCCCCTTCGATCACCGATTGTGGAATACAGGACCATCGTCGACGCCGTCAAGAACCACGTCAACCCCAGGCCATCAGAACTCTACGCAAGGTACGTCTTTTTGAAGCGGGACTAAAACGACGGCGACTCGGTTGCCAGCTACGTTACGCAAGTAGGTAAATTGGCTCGAAACTGCGGTTTTAGTGACACTCAGATGCCGCTAAGCATCATAGCTCCGCAACAGACTGGTTTTCAAAGTTGCTGACGCGGTAGTTCAGCAAAGACTACTCGCGGGAAAAAGGCCTGACGTTCGAGGCTGCGTATGACTGAGCTGTCACTGCAGAGGTCACAACTCAGCAACAAAATATCATGAGTAGCAAGCGGAGCTGATTGATTAGCAAAAGAGGCGTAACCGCGCGAGTCAGCACACTAAGCAAGGAGAAGGCAGTCACTAAACGCGGATGCTTTGTGCGCTGTCATCGGTGCATGGGCTATCACTGATCCACATCGGTGCAAGTTCGAAAACGCGATTTGTTTCGCCTGCTCGAAAAAGGGGCACATATCTAGAGTTTGCAAGGTTAAAGGTAACAGTCACATCCGGTCACCAGTATAGTATTTCCAAACGTGGCAGTGTGTCCAAAACATGAGTACAACGAGCGTTTTAAGCATAAAGCAAATAAAAAGCTCACCAGAACGAATCTTGGTGACTGTGCAAATACCTTGGTGAAAATCGTCACAATGCAAGTTGACTCGGGGGCTGCGCGTTCTATCATTTGCGTGCGAGAGTTCAACAAGTTGAAAGCTCATCAAAGTGTCGATATTGAATATTCCGAAACAAAGCTAGTCACGTAGACAAGATGGGTCTTGATGTGCTGGGAAAAGTCATGGTGCCCGTGAACTTCAAGAAGAAGAGCTTAGTGCTTCCGTTGCTGGTCGTTGCGAACAAGCGAAGCACGTTACTGGGCCGAGATTGGTTTTCTTCTCTGGAGATCCAAGTGGTGGGTCTGCACAAAGGGACCAACGCCCACGAGAGCGTCGTGTCGAAATTTTAAGACGTATTCGGAGAGTCGTTTCCAGGAGCTGCCCTACCGCCAATCAGCATCGAGCTCATAAAAGGTGCACAGCCAAGGTTATTGAAATGCCGGAGTAGTACCCTTTGCAATTAAGGATGACGGGTGCGTAGAACTGGACAAGATACGGAAACAAGGCATCCTGGCACTAACGCAGTAGGCTAAGTGGGCCAGTGAATACGGTAGCGGTGCGAAAGAGGAACGGATCTTTGGGGATCTTTGGTGATTCTCGGAGCACAGTCAACCAGGTGGTGAGAGACAATGTTTATCCTTTCGCCAACCAGCACATAACTTCTAGCAAGACTGGGGAAATGGTACAGTGTTCGCCAACCTGAAGTCAGTTCAAGCCTACCGAAATCTAGTGCTCGACGATGCGGCAGCAGGGCTTGCAACGATCAACGCTGTAAAGGGACTGAACAATGGGCTAGGCGGCTGCCCTATAGAATCTCTGTCTACCGGGTCTGTTCCAAAGAACCATGGACACTGTTCTGGCAACCCGGACGCCTGCAGGTGGCGGCGTATCTGAGTGCCGACCTGCCCGTGCCGGCATGTCGCTGACAGCCGTGAAACACTGCTACCTGGATTCTTTCGACGCTGGACGAGGCGGCTTCAGGCAACCGCAAGCCAGCTCCCCATCCCAGCCAGCCCCGACCTTGCGACCAACCACCACCAGCGTCTGGCAACCGGGGACATCGTGCGGAACGGCCACATTCACGAGTCTCACAAAAAGCCTGCCCGATACGCTGCCGGCTGGGGCACGACGTTACCACAGGAACTGTCGTGTAAACATTCCATCTACTACGGGCACTCCCCTTGCCGCCGCCCTTTGCGCATTACCCGCCCGGCCGGTCGGCATTCACCGACGGCCGTAGCAAACACTGCTACCTGGATTCTTTCGACGCCGGACGAATTGGCTTCCGGAACAACCGCAAGCCAGGCCCATCATCCCAGCCAGCTAAATCCTGGCGCTCAACCACCTCGGCGTCTGGCAACCGGGGACATCATGGCCAAGCCAGGTCCCGACGAGTCTGCAAAAAGCCCGCCCGATGCGCTCTCCCAGTTGTGGGCAGGACGTCACCACAGGAACTGTCGTGTCAACATTCCGCCTACGCGGTACTCCTGTTGCGCTGTCCACTTGCGGTGTGCCCCACCCGCCCGGTCGGCATTCACCGACAGCCATGGAACACCGTTACCTGGATTCTTTTCGACGCCGGACGCAAGCGGCTTCCGGAACAACCGCAAGCCAGCCCGACATCCCAGCCAGCTAAAACCTGGCACTAACCACCCTCGGCGTC
>JAZHYW010018976.1:0-13132 GCA_037355805.1 Ixodes ricinus | reverse complement strand
AGAACATTCAAGAACAATAAAAAAAGGCGATTAAAAAGTATCCAAAAAATGCAGAGTATTTTAAAGCATGACATGATTTATAAGAAAACTCCATTTACTCCGAAATATGTGTCCCTCCGTCCGTGCCTGCACCATAGTAGTGTAGGTCAGCAGAAGAGGTTTTGTTGTCGGGTGTTAGGCTGTCACGTCACGTGACCACGTCGTGTGGCGTGACGTAAAGAAGCAGAATGTTCCCTACAGAGCCTGCCCTAAGGAGATAAATGTGTCACTGCGCGAGCCTCTGGTGACTATTCCAGCGAAGCAACTTTGGTAAAGAGCCTCAACTCCATCGAAACACGCGCTGGAAAAAAAGGTTTGGGTGTTTACCAGGACTGGATTTGTGTCAGTCCGAGTCCGGGCAAGTACTGACAGAACTCGTGGAATGGAAGTCTACAGAGTATCTCAAATAGCGGCCAGGCTCTTTAAATCGACCGCAAGAATCGGTTTGTTCACCTATCTCGCTACGATGTTGTACAGCGTCGCCCACGCGTATTGCATTTTTTCTATAATATTTGCAAAGAACGAACTTACCTGAGGGAAAAGTAAAAAAAAAAGGCTTAACTCCTATGAAAACGCAGCGATGACATCGGTCTTCAAAAATGGGGCGCCGTTTGGCACGGGAGACAAGAGATGGCGCAAGCGGTCGCGACGCCAACTGCCGCCCACGAACGAGCATACGGCGTCGAGAGCAGGCTTCAAATAGCAGACGATCTTTTCGACTTAAAAGCGGCGCGCGTTTCGCAGGCGGCGACAGTCGCGTTAACAACAAGGAACTGCAAAACAGACGACGAAAGTACCCCCCAAAAAAGTCGAAATAACCCGACAAACCATTTTTAAATCGATTAAGTGTCCATTCAATGTGCGTTATTAGTAAGGATGATAAAATCATGCATTGGCAACTGACATCGAAAAATCTCGTACCACTTTTAAGTCGAAAATATCGTCTGCTATTTGACGCCGGCTCTCGGCGCCGTATGCTCGTTCGTTTGCGGCAGTTGGCGTCGCTACCACTTCCGCCGTCCTTTGTCTCCCGTGCCAAACGGTGCCCTGATTATTTGCAGACCGGTGGCTTCCCGGCATTTTCTAAGGAGTTAAGCCCTTTTTTTTTACTTTTTCCTCAGGTGAGTTTGCTCTTTGCAAACTTTATAGAAAAAATGCACCACCTTTGGGCAATGCTGCGCAAATTCGTAGCACGACAGGTTAAGAAACCGATTTTTGCGGTCGATTTAAAGAGCCTGGCTGCTATTTGAGACACCTTGTATATGAGGCGCGAAACTAAGGGAGAGGAGGAGACGAGCGCGCGCGAGGACGTCAGAACGCCGAGCTCTGGTTGGAATGAAAGGTGGGTAGACCCAAAGCTCGCAGCTTTCGTCTCCACTGCACTCGACGAACGCGTGATAACGCAGAACGTCGGCGTCCGGAATTTGATTTCGCATTCGAACGCGTTCGACGAGTACAGTGGAGACAAAGGCAGCTCTAGCTTTCGGTCTACCCATTAATCATTCCAACCCGAGCGTGGCATTCTGACGTTACCGCGCGCTCTCGTCTCCTTCTCCCTCAGTTTCTCGGCGCATAGTGAATGACAGAATGAGAACAGCAGGGCATGTCTTTCGAACGCCCAGCCGCCAACGCGCGCTCCGTGCCTTCCACCGTGATTTATCAAGGTGCACCATAGCCTCCTCTATACTCACAAAGCCTGGCAGTTCGACGACGGAGCCACAGAGTGCCCGGTCGCAGATTTGGAGAGCGAGGATCTGGTAGCAGAGAGCATCAAAGAGCCATTTCTTGGGGAACATGGACGCCAGCGCACAGGTTTTGCAGCGGCGAGAACTCGAAATACACTTGTTCGCTCGGGAGAAGTGTGTTCCGCCATCTCGCCGCAGCGAGGCGCCAGTCACGTGGCTCTCTCATCCGTTGTCTGCCGCTCCACCTTTTCTATTTCGGCGGCCGCTTCTCGTGGCGATCTGCCAGGCTTTGTCAGTATAAGGAGGCTATGGGTGCACGAAACGGTGAAGCGTTGTCGAAGGTAGGAAGCTCGCGCTAGAGGCGCGACGGCTGAAACTCCTTCCTGCCGTTGTTCACCTTGAATACACGCGGCCCTGACGTTACGTCGCTGCGGTGGCGCTGCTGTTGGCAGGGCGAATGCAAAGACGCTTGTCGCGAATCTTGGTCCTGCTCACGTGCAGTGCCCACGCCTCGTGTGGGAACAGCGCGTTGGCCTATACGCCTCGCAAGTGCACTGTTAGCAAGTCCCGTGTATTTAGTGAATATTTGGGGTGAACACACGCTATTTACACAAATTACCATAAATTTACACGTTGAGTAATGGATACAATTCGTTCAAAAACCATGCGAGGTTGTAAAAAACGTGTTTTGGTTCGGTTATACACGCATAGCCGTGAAGCCGACATCGAAAACACGCATCGCCCCCGGCGACGACCGCTGCATTGCCGGCTATCGAAGCATCGGAATGCTTGGGGACACATTTAGAAAGGTCCGTGAAAACAAATGCCGCGGAAAGAAACAGGTCTCGGGGACGGATAGGCACCAAAAGCAACTACGGCATTGTGGTGTCCTCAGGGACACGGCAGAGAAAAAGAACAGGACCAGCCCAGTCAACGTTCCAAATTAGACTGTCTATTCATGAACAAGAGAAAAATGAAGAACAGATCGTATGGTGGTGATGATGATTTGTACATATGTTGCCAACAAATCCTAGCTATACAAACCAGGGGGGCTAAGCTCGGCGCGGAGAGATCGAGGCGAGTTCTCCGCCAAACTCGCCGACCGCCGCGATTGGTCGGCGCCGTGCATGACGACACGCGCCGACACTCCCTAGATCGTGACGTCAGAACGGAGGGTTTGAGGCGGTCGGAGAGTTGCATATTCGGAACTCGCGGCGAGATGCTGTGACGTCATTGTGACGTGGCAAAAGCCGCCGCGGATAGGAAAAGCTTGCCGGCTCCGACCTAGGCGAGTTTGGGCGAGTTGGGCGCGAGATGAGGGAGAAGCGTCCAAAATGGCAGCGTGTTTGTTCGTGTTTCACCGTCGGCGTAGGTATTTAAGCCACGCCAATGTGTTTGACATGGACGACGTTGATTTTCAACAAAACTATCGCCTCTCGAAAGACGTGGTAAGGTGGCTGTGCGATGAACTGCGTGGCGAACCGGGCTTGAGGCGATGGAGCCGTGAATGGACCGTCGTCCCCGTCGTGAATCCTACAAGCAATTTCTACGAAGTGAATCCTAGAAACAAATGTTTTTACGACAATCTGCAACCAAGAACGCAATTTATCATTACCTACAGGCTTTTACAATTATTTTGATGGTTTTCTGCGCTGCGTAGATGCAAGATAAACGCACTTGATAATATTTAAACTAAAACAGAGGATAGAAGAAAAGCAATGTACATGAATGGCGCAGACTAACAACTGTGTAACTTCTTCCTCATCTTTCTCCCTCCACACCGTATTTAGACAAACAAATTGGTCGTTAGTTGTTATACAGCAGGAGAACATGCCAGAACATGGCGATATTGTTACCCACTGTAGATAAGCAAATTAGCCAGTGCAGTACGACTGCTAGCCTGGGGTCTTTAACGTGCACCACGTAGTAGTGATCCACGACCGCACGCCGGTACGATGCTCATCCAGATCGACACGGGCAGGGTGGGGATTGAACCCACGATCCTGGGTTCTGCAGCACGAGCTTTCGCTCCACGTGCACCCTATTTCGAAAAACATATTGTGGCTGTGTGGCGGTGTGGGGGAGAAAGATGAGAAAGAAATTACACAGTTGTTAGTCTGCGCCATTCCTGTATGTTGTTTTTCGTCTATTCTCTGCTTTAGTTTAGGCTTCGTTCACACTTTGCACCGAGTACGACCGAGAGAGACAAGACCGGTTTTTAATCCTCTTGCGACTTCTTAGGACCGGGGCGCTGCTGCGGAGCTGGTCCTAAGACGTCGTAAGAGGATTAAAACCGGTCTTGTCTCTCTCGGTCGTACTCGGTTGCAAGAGTGTGAACGAGCCTACCGATTCTTATTTGTCATTTACGATTTAAATAAAAGAATTGGGTTGTGTGTATGTTGATACAGCCTAAATCTTGGTCTGCCTCAACGGGCGACGATTCTCCCAGCTGTAGATGAGAAATTTAGCCAGTGCAGTACAACCGCTAGCCTGGGGTCTTTAACGTTCATCCCGCAGTAGTGATACACGACCACACGCCGGTACGATGCTCATCAACATCGAAACGGGCAGGGGTGGGGATTGAACCCAGGATCCTGGGTTCTGCAACGGAGCTTTCGCTCGACGTGCTCCAAGCTGGTGTGCGCTAGCCCAGCCGGCCACCGATCCCCCGATTTAAAAAAAAAAAAAAAAATTAAACCCTTCATTGCGGAGCGTAGGGACAAATCGGAGCTACGCTGGGGAACTCGCCGCCGCCGGGGGGTCGGAAATGTAAGAGGAGGAGTGGGAAACTCGCCGGGGCGGAGTCAAAAGAAGCTCCTCCCCTCCCCCGTGACGTCGCATCGGAGAGATTCCCGCCGAAGGCGAGCTTAGCCCCCAGAACACAACGTTACCTTCCCCTGCAAAAATTGTCTTTCAGTAACGCCAAGCGAAACAAAGTATCAGTGTCTGATGCGTGCCCTTCATTGCTTCACATGTTATGTGACATAATCCCGTAACCAGCTCGGTGGTTTACGATCGTGTTGGCGGCTGCCGCACGTTAGTGTCCGGTGGCGACATTTGCTGGGAAGCTGGGAGAGGCGCGAAGGTAGACTCCTCCCGTCCAGGCGGTGTCCTCTGCTCCGTCACAGCAAGTTCAGGCGGCTGCTCGTCTGGCAACGATCTCTGGTAGGATTGAACTGACTGCGGTTCCATCGGTGCGCCTGAATTCAACGGGAACAATGCTGGCCAACCTGGTTCCTTCTCTTTACCCGCTGGAGGGACGAGAACTAATTTTGAAACGTTCCACGTCCGTCCGTCTTCCAGCAGAAACGTTCCTGGTCCTTTCCTTTTAGGATCTTCAACGGTGTCGTATACCGAAGGTCTCCTTTCCTGCCACCAGGCGGCTTGCGTACTCTGGCGAAGTAGAGTGCCTTCATCACACGCGCGCTTTTGCTTGAGTGGTGACATCTCAGCCATTTTTACGCCCAATCGTTTTTTTATGCATTTTGAAGTGCGCGCAATCCGGTGTCAATCAGCTCGAGCGCGTAGCTTTGGCTAATGCAGAGACGCCATTTTAGCGCCCAAGTCACGCAGCGAGTGCGCGAGAGCGTCACGCGCTGAACTTTCAGTGCAACAATGGATGTCTTCACCCTGAGACAGACAGACATGTAGGCACCCTCATGGCGAAGTCGCCTTGCTTGGACTTGGCAGGTTTTGCACCACGTTTTTCGTCAGTGTAGGCCTTGCTCTTGCTCTGCCGGTCTTCGACTCTCTTCCGAAGAGATTTCATTTCGGCTTCTGGTCGTTGAAAGAAGTCCTTGGATGGCAGTCCTATTATATCTAACCTTGTTCTTGGCTGCCGACCGTGCAGTAGAACGGCAGGGGAGATTCCGGTCGTGCCGTGCGGGTACATCTGTAAACGCCCAGATAGTCGGTAACCGCAGACTGCAGTGGGCGATTCTCGAGGATAGAAAGCTGGATGAAGTCCTTTAAGACACGATTGAACCTCTCAATCAATCATTTTGCTTGCGGATAGTATACTGAAGACAGGCAGTGCCGGATTTCCCTTTCTTGAAGAAAATCCTCGAACTCTTTTGGATTTAAATTGCGTCCCAGTATCGATGTGGGCAATTCTCGGGGTACCTGCTTGCCATACTGGCCAGATTCACACGACAGACTGATCCGCGGACGGATTGATCACGTGACGACATGTCCGCGGATCGTCCGTCTCCCAAGCGCATCCACACGAGGGACACGACGAGCAGACGCCAGCGGTGACGGACCGAACATGTTCGCCACCCCACAGTGACGCGAAACTCCAACATCGCACTGTGGCACCGTTGTCCAAGAGAGAAATCGACGTTTGCAACCGCGATAATAAATCGTACGCCGCTGTTACGTAAAGATCGAGACAAAACACCGTGATAGGCTTCGCGCGAAGCGCCACAAGCTTTACTGACCCAAAGCATGAGAGTGACACAGGCATGGTCCTGCTCGAGAAGGGTTCCGCGTAGAAGCGACGAAGTTCTGGGCTCGCGGAGGGGCGTTCGAAGATGCCTTCACGCACTCCGCGCTCGTGCACAACACTCAAGTACACAACAGCCACAAGAGAGGTCTTGCTCGGTGAAATCCTGATTGGACGTGCAAGAATTATCGCGGCATGCTAGACGAGTTTTGACGGGAGCTTCTTGACGCGCACCCGGAGGAGTACCGGAACCTGCGTCGCGTCAGCCAGACAAGTTTCTGCAGTTTCTTTCACACGTGAAACCAAGAAACGCGCGACAAAATGAACCAGCGAACGCCCAACACACAACGATGCGCCATTTTTGTTTTCATCGCCGAGAAACAAAACAAAAAAAGAGAAAACAATGTACCGTTGCCAGACTAAACGCTTTTCAAGTCGATCTCCCGCTAAAAGTCCGCGAGTGAAAAAGGCGCTCGGCTTTATCAGTCCGCGCGTCCGCGGACGAGGCGCGGATCGCAGGAATCGGTGACGTGCCGGTCACGTGGTACACGGTCCGCGGACGAAAATCGCGATTCGGTCCGTCGTGAATCGGCTATACTGAACACCGAGCGGAGAAACTCGATGACCGTTTGCGAGGTCACATGGCTCGTAAAGCAGAGCTCAGGCCATTTCGAGTGATAGTCTATCAGTGTTATTACAAACTTTTTGTCTGTGTGTCGGCCATTGATCCGACAACAGTGTTATTACAAACTTTTGTCTGGTGGTGCTCGAGCCATTGGTCCGACAATATCCATGGCCAACTTCTGCCATGGCCGATCCGGTAAAGCAACCGGCTGCAGTGGAGCAGGTACAGGCTTTGCAGACTTGTCTGCTTCCGGGCAAATGCGGCAGCTTCTGACTTCGAACTCTACTTGACGGTCCATGCGCGGCCACCAAAACCGGTCCCTGAGCCTTTGCTTTGTCCGCACAATACCAGGGTGGGCTTCATGTGCGTAGCGTACCATCAACGGCGTCAGAGCTTCAGGCATGACCACTTTCTCCTCCCGCAGCATAAGCTTGTCAACCACCGACAGTTCTTCCTTAACGTGGTAAAATGGAACCAGTTTAGTGTCCAGCGGACTTCTTTGAGGGCCATCCCTCGTGGGCGAAACGCAAACCGTCCTGCAGAGTAGCATCTGCCTGCGGTTGCTTCTTGCAGCTGTTCCTGGTTACACATGATGTAACAATGGAGACTATCTCCTCCTCTTTCTCTTGACCTGTAAGACCTTCCGCTGGTAACCGTGACAAGGCATCAGCCACGCAATTGTCTGCCTCGGAGACTTGATTCCGAAGAGACAGTGAAGTTCTCGAGGCTTAGCCGTAACCGGCTGCACCGACGTACGTCGCTGAACTTCGTGCACGAAGTCTTTAGCAAGTCCGAGTTCTTTGGAAAAGAGTTGCCCAAACTCTCCCTAAGACTCGGTGGTAGTAACGTAGACGCCGTGTGAAGCAGCAGCCTGACAACGGCTGAGTGTTTCTCCTTCAATGCTGATACGCAAGGTTGACGAATAGCGTCGAGTCCCAGCAACGAAATTCATGTCTTGGTCACGTAGGGACATGACGCAGGCGTCCTTGTTTCTTGTAGGGTCACTCCCGGCCCAGTGGCGTCACAAGGGGGTGCGGGGGCGGACCGCCCCGGGTGCAGCGCTCCGGGGGGTGTCGCGGCGGGGCACGAAAGGGGAGGGGGGGGGAGAGAGGGGGCGCGCCGCGCGGGTGTAGGGGCACGAAGCGGCGGGGCGACGAGCCGGAGGCGGAGGAGGGGGTGTCGCCGGCGGGGTCGCCGCCCCGGGTGCCGCTGACCCTAGTGACGCCACCGCCTCGGCCAGAAAACATCCGACGCTTGGGATTTCCTCCTTCGTGTAGTTTTGCAACACGACTGACGTCGCACTCAGGGGATACCTTTCAGCGAAGTTCTTGTAGGTGTCTTCTTCGCTCAACAGGAAAACCGTGGCCCCTGTATCCACAAGAAAGCGAATGGGAACGTTGCCGATGAGCACCCTCCGTAGATATTTCCCGTGCACGTCTGTAGTCGACGTCGATGTGCAGGACGGTGACGACGTTTGCTTCCGCCGACTTCGGATCCTTGACGGCTCCAACACTGGACTTCTCGCCTCGACTTGCACACTGCTTCGAAGTGGCTAATCTTCTTGCAGCGGCGACAACGCTTGTTCTTCGCCGGGCATTTGTCGTGGTTCGCCTTGTGAGCTTGTGACCCGCAGCGGTAGCAACATCCTTTGCCGAAGTAGACTTCTCAGTTTTCTTCGGTGCCACGCGCCGCCAGAAGCTGTCACCATCGAACTCGTGCATCTCCCGTTGAATTTGTTCAGTATGCCTGCCAATATCGATCGCTCTCTGGAGTGTGAGGGTAGAATCTTCGTAGAGCAGGCGTTCTCGGATTTGACGAGCAGGCAGTGCCTTCGAGGAGCTGGTCTCGAATGACGCTGTCGACGCCGTCACCGTAGTCACAGGAAGAAGCAAGTTCTCGCAGACTGGCTGCGTGGCTTCCTGGAACGCACTCATCCGGCGCCTGGCGTCTTTGTCGGAACCGGTGACGGTCTACGAGTACATTCGTAGTCGTGGCAAATGTGGTGTCCCTCAGGGACACGGCAGAGAAAAAGAACACGACCAGCCCAGTCAACGTTCCAAACCAGACTGCCTATTCATGAACAAAGACAAAAAATGGCTAGCAGATCGTATGGTGGCGATGATGATTTGTACATATGTTGCCAACAAATCCTAGTGCTATACAAAACCATAACACAACAGGCATGTCGCGGGTCGCGGCAGAGCCGCAGGATGTAGAGAGTTTGGTCAATGGGAGGCGCGGCAGAGCCAGGGCGTGCGTCAGACTCGGAAAGAGGGCTTGGCATGCTCTCTTGACCAACCAGAAGCCGAAAAGAATCCCCTAGCGGTGGTAGCGAGAAACAGCTCTGATCAAAGGTCTATGTTCGTAAATGGTTTTAATAAGCGCGTAAGAGTGAAGTGTAGTAACTCTTTGTGGTTGAAAATAGGGTGCACGTGTGCGCCACTCAACTCTGTTTTGCTCGGACAGAGTGTGAACGCTCGGACGGCAGATTCCCGGCCCTCGGCGCTTGGCGTACGGATTATGTCGATCGTTCCGCTTGTCGCACTCTTCCACCATCATTTTGGATGAGCGTGATTGAAACATCACGTGTACCATATTTTCAGTCATCGAGAGTTACTCTAATGCAGTTATCAGGTTTGTTTCTCGCGACCACCGCCAGGGTATTATTTCCGGCTTCTGGTTGGTCACATTCGAATTTCTGAAGACGCCCTGGACACGCCCAGCCCGCTTTCGGCCAATGGCGCCTCCGCATTTGTCTCCTATACTTCCCAACGAATGGCCAAACTCTCTACATATACGGCTCTGGGGTCGGGGCGAACCCTGCGCTTTCGGCGCTTACCGTGCTCGCTGCCATTTTTTCTGGTCGATGGCAACGTGGCCGATGCGGCTTCCTTTTGTCGCCGATGTGGTTTGTATTTATTTTAGGGGTCTTGATAACAGCTGCTTACACACCACAAATAAAGTTAAGTGGTGTAATTACCTGTTCTAAACAGTTAAAATGGATATAAAAAGCGTTTCCTCGCTCTGAACACGCGACACTTGCAGCTGGTTTCGTTTCATTGGCTTTCAACCCTTCAACTGCAAGCGAAGGGGCCGCCGCTTCCCATGCAACCTCCTCAGAATTTACGGCGCTCCGCGGCGTCAGCGTTGCCGCATCTGCAGGTCATCTTTAGGTTAGAGCCGACAGAAAATCTGGCCACGGCGCACCGCCGATGTACGCTGGAAGCGAGAGCCGGTTTGCTTTCGTTGCTTTATTTGGTCGGAGAAATTTCCGCAGCAACGTGCACGTTTAACATGGCGCCGGCATGGTATTTTGTTTTGACGGGAGTGGGGGAAGCCCTCGATTTGCGAGCAACACGTGGCGAATACGTGACCGGAGAAGGGCCCCGTGATGTTCCCGGGAGACGGAAAGTATCGCCATTCGTCGTCGTCAGTGCTAGCGCAAGCGAAGCGAGTCACAGGGTCCTCGAGTGCGCAACCACAAGCCAAGATTCACGACAGCACTGCGTTGACTTCGGCGATCTCGTTCTCTTTGGTGCAACACGGCGCTGCGAAAAAGAGCTGAAACGTTCGAGGTGTATGGTGCGGTGTTTGGAGGTGGACCCACACTAACACGGAGCGCAAATTGGTTGTTGTGGGGTTGAAGCAACGGTTCAGCCCCGTCGTCGTCAGCCGATCCGGTCCAGCTGGTCCGGAGGGCGCAGGGGTGTTTTAAAAGTAAATCTTCCTTAGTTCCGTTTCAAATGTGGAAGTATCCCGACGGATGGCGTAGGTAAAATGCCGCGGGTGTTTTCAACAAAATTACGTCGTTTTAATTGAACAGTGGACTCCGGATTGTTGTCCTAAATCTGCCGTTTTTATGCTTCGTGCTGGACTGCGTCTGCACAGCGACGTGTTTGCACAGCGACGCACGCTGCTCGAGTAGATGATTCAGTCCTGGCAAACGACCGGTTATGCAGAATTTCAGGGAAACTTAAGTCACCACCGATATTTTCCTGTAAATCTCGTGTGAGTTTGTTGATGCGCATCATGCGGTGTGAATAAATTGGTGCAAGATTTCTACCTGCCCACAGACGCCTGAACTGAGACCATTTTACGTAGTGAACATAGTGCTTTTTTCTTTATTTTAGGAAAAGGCGTTGGTGCATTATTATGGTACAATCACTTGAGAGTTGAGAAGTCGGAGAGAGCGAGCAAGCTTTCCCAACTTTGTCTCTTTCTCTCCTGGCGCTGCCCCTAGTTTCTAAAGTTTCAGTTTCAGTAGGCGTAGCTACTAGCAGCTAATAACTGCTCTAAAGCAGGTAAAGGCAGGGAAGTCAGGACGGTGCGGATTCGTGTTTCACGCTTTTCCCAAGGTTACTGGGTAAATGCTTGTGCGAGGTATGCGGAATATGCAAGCGATTTTGTTATGCCCGTCGTTTGCGTCTCTCCAGCAAAACGAATAAGATGATCTACAAAGGCGCAATCACAAGCCAAGAGTTACGATAACAGTGCGTTTGCTTCGGTGGTCCGTGTAGTTGTGTTCTTACACTGCTTTCTCCAACACCGTGTCATGACGAAGAGCTGGAACGGTCACGGTTTGTGCTGGCCTACCGGTTGACCGAAACCCGCATCACCCGCATCGGCACCGAGGCACTTGGGCTGGTGATGCTCAAGCCTTTCATCCGCGGCTTGTTGCCAGCTGATCCTGCTGCTCAACAGTGAGGAAGCGGCGACTATGACCTTTGAAGTGAATATAAACTCGTTCATCCAGTTATCCGAAGTCAAAGTGCGGAAGATGTCCAACGTGTACTGAGGGCACTACGAGCGTTTGCCTAGCTTTTTATAACCGAAACCAGAGCAACGAGTTAATTGCCTTGCGTACCCAAAATGACGGAAGCAATATGTTTCAACAGGTCGAGTACGTCACCGGGGATGTAGGCGAGACGGTGCGCACTGTTCAAACGCTTGCAGTATCTAGGAGTTGTACCAGGAAAACGACGTCAACAGAGAAGGAGCTCGCGATTCAGCATAATGCGTGCCACGGCTCCAGGAATTTTCAATGTTCGGGGTAATGGCGGTATCAAATTTTTTATAAAAAACGAATCAGCGTTACATCATGAATAACACCGGTCACAAACTCCCAAGCCCCACCGCTCCACTCGACACCGACACGACATACGACAACAAACTGCATCAAAACGCCCCAAAAGTGAAGGCGTCTGTTCCCGTACGCGTACTGCAACTTAGTGGAAGTGAAGTGAACACGCTACTCCGTGTCTGTGGAAGGCAGACACGGAGTAGCGTGTTAAGCTGTACACGGCACCTCGTGTGTAGGCGAATAACACAGGTGGTCTGCGTGTGAAACGAACACGTTTGGACGTGTCCGCAGGGACAACGGCTTACACGTCTGGGCGTGTTATTTTTGCTAACAGTGCGGGCTCATTTTCGTCTTCTGCGCATGAAAAAGGAGGCAGCGGTGACGTCAGAACGCCGAGTCCTGATTGGCTGGTCGCGACCCCCTATCTGAGCGTCGTCTGCTCCTTTGCAACGTCGTCTCGCGCGTGCTGCTCGTTACGTCGTCTGAGTCTGTCTTACCCACTGATCTCAATGACAATTGCTGGATCGCGTTTGCCCGCTCACTCGAATGCGCTCACTGGCGGCCATCTTTAGGTAGAGTTATATCACCTCTAGCTAAGATACAGCTGCTGCAGCCACTTGGCAGCCGCCATCATACATCCATGTCAGATGGCGTTTTGGCAGTTGTGGTGGCAGGCTGCCATCAAAATAGCGTGGGTGATATTCCAGTGATTGATTGAAATTGTTTGACGAAACATGTTTTTGAAACCCGGCGTGAACGGTAGCCTCCGGTCTTTGAGGACCCGGTAAAAGTTTCGCGAAATCGCACAGCACCGGGGAAAAGTAGCACAGCACGCATCAAAAGTCGCATCGAAAGCAGACGCCGGTACGTAGTCTGCTTTCGATGCGAGCTGCGCTGCTTTCCCCCGTGCTGCGCTTTCGTAGAAATTCGCCGGGTCCTCGAGGCTACTGTTCACGCCGGGTTTCAAGAATTTGCTTCGTTGAACAACCTCAATGAAGCACGAAATAGCACCCACGGTACAGTGTACTAGATCTACGGCTATTTTATGGCAGCCTGCCGCCATTGCGCTGTCCGCCATATTACTATAATGGCTAGAGATGATATAACTCTACCTAAAGATGGCCGACCGTGGCGGCATTCCGGTCCATAGGCAGAGCTGGTCAAACGCGATCCAGCAATTTTCATTGAGATCAGTGGTCTTACCTTTCCTGCGACTTTCGGAAGCGCAAGTCTTTACGTTGTTTTTGTCTAACAACCAG
>JAZHYW010018975.1:0-14043 GCA_037355805.1 Ixodes ricinus | reverse complement strand
AACGCGTTCAGTTACGTATTACTAAAGAAATTGTGGAGACATGGGAAGGGTGACAGTTTGCGCGAGCAAAGCTTCAGGTATTTTTGCTTTAGGGCAATTTGATTAGCTAAAATATCAATTTTAAAGACTAAGGTACCAATAACGGGCTAGACACCTTCGCTTAGGTTTGTTGTACATTACTGAAGGGATTATATAAGCAAGTCCACAGATACCACCAGTGTAGCCCATTGAAGTACTATCCAAATCTAGCAAAAAATCAAATGCGAGCAATGTATATAAATAAATGTTGCTTCTTTTTTTACTTTGCCCCTGTACTTGGGCTGTCTCGCTCGTGATTCTCTCTCCATGGCACACGCTGTATTTAACACACTCTTAGAAAAAAGGGTATCGATAGTCCTCCCTTAGGGGAGGAACGGTCTTGTAACCTATGTTCCTTCAGAAAGGGAGAAACTTTCGTCCCTGAAGCAGGGGAGCAACTAGTTCCTCCGCCGCCTGCGTCTCATATGGTGGCCCTGAATCGAGGAAATCGAGCTCAATAAGGCTTAACGAGGACGCTACGTCTCTTGTACGGCACGAGAGGAGCAGGAAATAAAAGCGCAACACGAGCTTTCCGCGAACTGTGTTTATTTCCGAAGGCAGATTTCCCGCACAGGTACAGAAACTTGCGTTTCGAAAGCAGTTACTCAGTCTTCTCGTCGACAGCACTGCGATGTTAAACGGAGACGACCGATACCTAGTTACTTCGCGCACTTTACGTCTTACCTTTGGTGTTCCTCGAGTCACAATTCCTTCGTCAACCGCACACCACGGAGGAATGGCAAACTCAACCCGCGAAACCAAAAGCCGCTCTCAAAAGAACAATCTCGAAGCCGCTGTTTATTGCGTAGCCTGAAAGAAGGTTAAATCGCTTGCCACCAGATGGCAGGGTCAAGCAGAGCAATTGCAAGTAGCTAGGCTAGGTGGTGCAAGGTACTGCCCAATTCATGTTCTACAAAAAATATTTTTTATTTTCCTCAGGCCACCATTGCGCTTCGAGATCTTCGGGAACAAACATGAAAATACATTGAGCACATACACATAGATGGTATGTACATACATCAATACAACTGCACACTAATACGAACACTACACCCGAGCTCTGCGTTTCCGTCTTTTTTTACTGGTCGTTTTGAACGTTCAGAATTTCTCGGTGACTGAATAAGCAACAAAAAATATTCCCAGCATGTTAACTTTTTTACAGCAATGTCATACCTCTGAGATTATATTGAATGGCTCAGGGGATGAATCTCTTATAACAAAGCAAACGCTCGATCACGCCGTAAATATTTGAAAGCCAATAAATCAAGCCGCTCCAATGCGGTTCGAAGCCATGAGTTTGTCTCCCCGCACGGCACGTCGCAGCCTGTATTTCTATTGTAGTGTTTGTTTTCCTATTTGTGCAGTTCGCGCAAGGCTGCAATTGCCGTCTTTTGTAGAGCGGATATTCACTCAGCTGGAAGCTATGCTTCACGGGCTGAAAAATCGCTTTTCGATCAGCTTGAATGCAGTCATAGCCGCTACTTGCGGTAGGCGTTAAGTGTATGGAGCTACGCCGCGGCGAGCTCGAAAGCTTCTAGCGCTCATCCCAGCGCGCCACTTGGAGGGCAGTTTCTCCAGGAACCGTAGTATATTTAAACAGCAAAATAAAGGGTAGCTTTTTTTTTCGATTTTACCTATTATTTTTTAATGCTAAAATTCTAGATTGTAAATATACGCACTTTCCGTCATGATTTCGTACTGTTCAGTCCTTTCCTCAGAGCGCAATCGCTCTCCGGGACGAGACAACCGACAGTCACATTGGCCACTGTACGATAGAAGCTTACTGTTCAGACAAGCATTCCAACATGACTATCTGCACTCTGCACGTCGATCGATTGCACCTAATCCCTCAAGTGGTATTAATCTTTTTAATGTAAAGCGGAATGTCAACCTGCGACACCCCGCCCCCTCCGATCACGGCCCGACCAGCGGCATCAATGCCCGACAGTTTACGTCATCTCATCTTGTTGTTACACCACTGATACGCGAACACACGGTCACATCGGCGATAATTCCAGTCTTCTGTTCACAACCCACAACACTGCCATCACGATTTTGCTGCTATATTGCTGACACGCACAAATACAGAACCACGTTGAACGCCGGTTGCACTCGGCATCGGAAAACAGAACCGAACTCAGCACGGAAGGCACCTAGGCAGCCGGCAGCAAGACCCGCCTGTCTTGGACGCAGTTCGTGCGATTTCCATAACGTCGAAAACGTCGACACATTTCCGCTTGGTGTCGCTACTGTAGCTCCGCGTGAGTCCCGCAATCCGGAGATGGCCATTGTACCCAGTCTACGTGGCGCTGCTGGCACTGCTCCGGAACTTCGCTGTTTCTAGCGGCTTCGTTTGCTCGTTTGATAGAATTAGTGATAAAAACGTCAATGCAACCGAAATGTTCTGCACGTTTGGACTAGAAGACGGAATTACAGGCGGCCTTCGCTGCCGCTGAAGCTCAATCAACTCAACAACATTTATCTTAAACAACGTGTGCGACGTGCTCGAAAAACGAAACCGAAAGAAGATGAGTCGGGAAAGCGAAAGCTTTCTCCCGTCTGCCTGGAGAAGGAGAAAAACGTTTCGTTCCTCCCTTTTTCTCGTGTCCGCTTGGGGGCGCGTCAGTAGAAGGGAGGAAGACGCGCCGTTGCTACTTTTGTCCTCCATTCTTTTCTTAGTGTGCATGTTGCTCGAGCAGCATGAAGCTTTTCTGCTTCGGCGATCTTGTTTAAAAACAAAGATACAAAAAAGAACATGAAATAGTATACGTAATTTGCCAATTCATTCAGACCATCAGCAGCATTTATTGTGTGAGATGTAAATCTAAACTGATGCTTTCGCAATTCTGGCCATATTTCTTTATTTTTCATATACCAGCTGCGATTCATGCATTGCCTGCCCTGTCAACCGAGCTTGAAATGTTGGCTGAAGTTTCGCCCGCAGCTACAGCCCATACCTCAATAAAGCCACATATTTAAATTTACACCTGCTACAAAAAACAAGCACAACAAATTAAATAGAAACGAGCGCACCGAGAACTAACGTCGTCACAGCCTCCACAAGCCGAGCGGGGCGAGTTGGGGAAAAATTCTCTCCACGCCGTGACGTCACCCCGGTCCGCCGTAAGGGGGCAGCCACGCGAACTTCTCGGGGCTAATAGCATCCTATATACTGACAAAGCCTGGTAGATCGCCACGAGAAGCGGCCGCCGAAATAAAAAAGGTGGAGAGGCAGACAAGGGACGAGAGGAGAGCCACGTGACTGGCGCCCCGCTGCGGCGAGACGCCGAAACACACTTCGGTCCCGACGCCGAACAAGGGCGTTTAGGGTACTCGCCGCTGCAAAAGCTGTACGCCGACGTCCAGGTTCCCCGAGAAATGGCTCTTTGAATCACGTGCTACCAGACCCTTGCGCACCAAATCTACGACCGGCCACTCTATGGCTCCGTCGTCGAACTGCCAGGCTTTGTGAGTATAGAGGAGGCTATGAATCCTTCTACTGTTATCCGTGACCCCCAATTCCGGCAATCCCAATGTCGCGAATCAGTTCCAAAACTCCTCGACGACAGAAATCATGGCAATCTTTTCGGACACGGCGGCGTAATTCCAGGTTTTCACGCCACATGGCGTATCAATGTTGGGTGAGTTAAAGAGTTTTAAGCGAAATAGAAAAGAAAGGGTTTACATCTATCTTAGCCTAATTTCTTAGGCATTTTTCCGACATCCCATCCTTTGGAATCAGGCCGCCGCCGTTTTCGAGCAAAAGCTGCATCACGTCAGAAGTAGACAAGCGGGAGGAGGGGAGAGGAAGTGAGCGTTTGCTTTTCGCGAACGCTTATCGGGTGGCCCGTGATGCTTATTCTTCTGATGCTTATATCCAGCTGCATTTACAATTCTAAAAGTGTGAATTTTCTACATTATTTACCCGCGTTCTTGCATTTTATTTGCGTTGGCTATATTCTTTATATATGAATAATTAACACTTACTACTTTACAAGGCAGTTTTTTTCTACGTGCTTTGGTTGCGTGAACTGTGTATGCGTGAACAGTCACGTCTGGCGTTAAGTTATGAATTATCATTTCTGAAAAAAAAATGTGTTAAAGGCACAGTGTTGAGAAATAAATAAGTAAATAAGAATACATATATAAAACCAACAAGACAGCTAGTTATCTGGAGGTGCCTACCAGGATTGTGTAAGGAACACTCTCAGGACGTGAAAAAGGAAATAATTCCCTTTTTAAGTAATTTTACAGGTATTTAACATTAAAAATAGCAGAGCACAAAAACAAGCGAAACCAAATGATTGCATTGTTACCCACCTTATTTGAAAACTAAAATGACTGCCGTGTGATGACAAATTGGTGTTGACCGTTCTTGGGTAGCTTAACCTCATCAAAAAAATCAAAGTGGCAAAAAAAAATCGTTAGTTGTATTTTTTAAGCCAGCAAGCTCTTTTGTATTCGCGTCCGATTATTTCACCAAGTAAACATTTTTTCACGCGCATACAATATTTCCGGCACCGTGACGGAATGACACAAGTATAGTTAGTTCTCTTTTAACATATAGGGCAATCGGACGAAAAGGGGAGTTATGATGCCAAGCAAATTTGGGAAAGACGTGCAGGACGTTAATCTTTACAGCGTCTCTGCGTATAAATTTAGCCATGTTCACCAGACGCTGGGTCAGCAGAAACCTTAATGTTAGGTGTGGTCTGTTGGCGGCGAACCATCTCGTCTCAATTTCGACTGCCCAAGCAACCAACGCCCTGACCACTTTGGACACGCTAAGAGGGAGACATATCGGAAGCTCACCACAGTGTCAAATGTACATTAGTAGTAGGATCTTATTACCAGATTCGACAATTCATTTATTCAGGTCACGTACGCGGCACGTGCCAGCCACGTCACCTTGTCATGCCGGTCACGTAGGCGTCGCCGGCACCTGGCGGTCACGTAGGTTCCGTCGCGGTTTGTGGCATTCGAATCTTCGCACGGCCCTCCGGGTGCTCCTAAAGTTCGGGTGTAAGGCAGGGGCGGCGCAAGAGGGGAGTTCCCACGTAACCATGTGACGTCAGGGATCGAGGCTTTGATATATCTGGGTTTCCTGCTCCTAAATTTTCGGGTGGGTGTCGCAGGGGGGGGGGGGGGGGTGGAGCAGACGTGACCATGTAGCGTCAGTGTTAAACTTTTCTGCGGCGCTCACGTGACGTGAGGTCTCAAGATGCGCACTTTTTTCGCAAAAAAAGTGACGGTACATCGGTTGGGATCAAACCTGGGACGTTGACCTCAGGAGGCCAGCATCTTTGCATCGTGCAAACGGCGCGCTGGTTCCGTAGCGAGTATACGGTCGAGCTAAATGTTGTGGGTTGCTAAGCGTTGTTATGGTCCACACATCTCGCGTTGCTGTGTGTGGTTAACATGTTAAAGTGTGGAGGCGAGCGCTGCGCCATCCGTTGGTAAAAAGTTCGACTATGCACCCATGGTTGCTTTTTCTTGGTCGACTAAAAGGGTTAAGCATGGTGTTGTGTGTCAGAGATTGAGGCTAGCGCCATCCGTTGATAAAAAGTGCAAGTAAACGCCCAGGGTTGTCTTTCCTTAGCTGAATAAAAAGAATAAGCGTGGAGTTGCATTACAGAAATCGTGCCTGGCGCCATCCGTTGAAAATGTTCAATTATCCGCCCAGGGTTGCTTTTTTTAGTGGACTTAAAATGTTAAGCATGAAATTGTGTATCAGAGATGAAACCTAACGCCAACCGTTGGTAAAAAGTTCAAGTATTGGCTCAGGGTTTCTTTTTCTTTATTGACTTATAAGGTTAAGCGTGGCATTGTATGTCAGAGCTCGAACCTGACGCCAACCGTTGGGAAAATTTCAGGTTTTCGCACACGTTTTTTTTTTTTAGTTTGCTAAGGGTAAAAAGTTTAACTGAAGATTGTGCTGGTACGCCCCCTGCTGGAAAAAGATTGAAGCTTTTTTGCGGCCATTAATAAAAGGTAAAGAAATTTTCTGAACGCTATCGTTTCATCGTTTCGTTTTTGTTTTTTTTTTGGCGCGGAAAAGGGGGGTGTGCAGACGTTATCTCACTACAAAGGATTGAACATCCTAATTAGGCGCTCAGTCTGCTTTCGATTCAGTTCTAGATCGGTCATGCAAAATTAGCGATTGATTTTACGCGAACCTTTTCTCGAACGCCTCCTCTAAGATATCTCATGATAATACTTTAAGTAAGATCAAAGTGCAATTAGCCCATGCTATCCACCTAAATAAACCTTTCGAAATGGCTTTAGAAGAATTAGGTTTTCCATTTAGCATAATCAATGTAACGAGCCTGTCTAACCACACCTACTTTATGATTCCAACCGGTGCTGGAAAAGTTGAACTAAGCAAAAACACTAAAAGTACAGCAAAGTTGGAATTTATTTTGTTAGTAAAAGCTGCACTGAGTGAACTGCTTAAATAAATACTTGTGGTTCAGAAAAAGAAAATAGTACGAATTATCAGTAATGCTCCCTATGGTCACCCTAGCAGATCTCTTTTCAAAAGTTTGGATATATTGCATGTGTATAGTTAATATAAAAAAAAACATTTATGCCTCAGATACATGTCAGAAGTCATCAACAATATATGTCATCTTGTCAAACTAGCGTATGTGACGATGAGATTACCAATATATTGAACTCGCAACATAGAAAACTGGAAAGTGCCAAATTGCAGAACAACTTACGGTGAGCAGAAGCTATCGAATATACTGCCCAACTTACATAATTAACTAAACACTCAAAGTATGGAACTCCTAAGATCAACACCGAAAGGAATCCGATCCTTTTTGAAGCGTGTAATTTGAGGACTTAGATCGATCACTGTTCTAATGTCTTGACGTATGTAAAGTTTTTATGTCCGTTCGCCATAAGCATATAAGTTATCGTTATTTATATAACAGTGCTTAATCATGCTCTCTATATCTCTGAAAAGGTCTACTTTTTGTGATAATCATACCTTTTTATTGAATTATTAGAGTTGAACTTGCTCCATTCTGCAATGTCATATTTTCAATTATCGGTGAGATACATTTCACTATTTTTTTAACTGAGCTTATATCTTTTTTTTTTACTTTGTGTGCTTTCTGAGCTGCCCCTGCTGCTGATTCTAGAGAGGGGGACGCCGTTCACCACAAATCTCGCAAACCTTGGGTCACGTCTGAAGTATTAAACATGGTTAAAAAGAAAAATGTTCTTTATCATATATTTGTACTTAGCAAAGATGTTACCATTTTGTCTGCCTTCCGAAAATAACGGAACGCGGTAACTAAAGCCCTAAGACGAGCTAAACACGCATACTTCAACAATTTGTTTAATGGGGATATGCGGTCAGATGTGGTCTGGAAGAAGTTGAATAGTTTAATGAAAATGGATTGCATGTAGATCAAATAACAACACTTAAAATTGATGGTAAGTGGTGTGGCTTTAGCAGAACAATTGAATGAATACTTTGTTGAACTTCTTCATAGTACACATAGTGAGCATGCTTCCAAATACATGATCAGCGTTCATGACAGTTTGTTTTTTCATCCAACTGATGAAGATGAAGTATTTTCAGTTTTTCAAGACTTAAAAAATGGCAAGAGCAGTGATTTTTTATCACCTTCAAATTAAACCTATTAAGCATGTACTACGGTCTATTGTTCCGTGTTTGACACATATTTTTAATTTAGCGTTGCAAACGGGGGTTTTTCCTAAGAAAATGCAGGTGGCAAAAGTTTCAGTTCTACCATAAAGCTGGGGATAAAAATAACTTAGGAAATTATAAGCCTATTTCCGTATTACCAATATTTTTGAAAGGTCTAGAAAAAATTTCACTTAAACGATTATACTGTTTTTGTAACAAATTTCCGATCCTGACACCCTGTCAGTATGGGTTCAGAAAAAGTCGCTCTACTGAACTCGCGCTGTTAAAGCAAAAATAATTAATTCTAAATAATATTGAAAATAAACTGGTTACACTCGGAGTGTTTATAGATTTTTCGAAAGCATTCGATCGCCTCAATCACGTAACGTTATTTCAAAAGTTATACATGCTAGGTGTTCGCGGTGTCGCTCTTGAGATGATTAAAAGTTACTTTGAAAACCGCTATCAGTGTGTAGAAATCAATAAAAATAGATCAGATCTTAGGAAATTAACAGCAGGCGTGCCTCAAGGCAGTATACTGGGGCCACTTCTTTTTGATTTGTACATCAATGATATAGTAAATATTGATGATACGGTTAGTTACATCATATATGCAGATGACACCTCTCTCTTTTTCTCAGGGAACGAGGCTGACCATATTATACATAAGGCACACCAATATCTTGATAAACTAAATGCTTGGTCGATATTAAATTCTTTAAAAATAAATGTAAATAAAACTAAAGCCGTTCTGTTCAGATCACGTTATACAAAATGTACCTATATGACTATCCCTTCACTTGGTGGAAATGAAATGGATATAGTAGTAAATGTAAAAGTACTAGGAATAATATTTAATGAATACCTGTGTTGGGACGAAACTGTGCAACAGATAAGTAATAAGCTTTCTAAAGTTGTTGGGTTTATATATAGATACCGTAATGTGATTCCCATCTTTGTTATGCTACTTATATACAAGTCCCTTTTTTACACATACTACAACTATTGCTTCTTAGTATGGGGTAACACGACTGCTACAAATCTTAAACTAATACATAATCTTCAAAAAAAAGCAATTCGAGGTTTATGTCATGCAGCATACAATAGTCATAGTACGCCATTGTTTCATAAATTTAATATAGTACAAATTCCGAATAACTATAGTTATAAACTTGCCCTTTCCTACAAAAGGTATTTTAGACAGAACGAAAATATGTATCTATCAATTTCCCAACTTAAACTTAGACAAGCGAATTATCCAACCCGTAATGCTGAGATAGGGATAGTGCCACATTCAAGAACAAACTATGGGAATCAGATGTTAAAATGTACCTTCCCCCATCTTCTGAATCGTTTTTATGAACTCGACGTTGATATCTTCAGTTCCGCCAAACAAATATGTTCACTTTTCGTCTAATGGTTACTCCCATGTAAAAAAAAAAAAAAGAGTTTAGTATAACGATTGTATGCGTTTTGCGGGTGTTGTTATTTTTTACATCCTTTTTCGTTTCTTTTTTTTTCTCTCCCTCTTTGTGTACATTCTTCTTTTTAGCAATATAGATGATGTTGTCTTTCCCATGCTATAATGAATATGACAAATAATAGTGTCTTTACGTTTATGTTTGTTCTTCCCTGGGCTGCTATGGGGGGCAGAGGCCAGTCAAGCAGCGTGTCAGTTGCTTTTTTCTCTGCCTCCTTTCTCTGTTTCAGGGATCAATAAAGAATTTGAATTTGAATTTGACTCGCCAAGCTGCATTTATGCAACTTATTCCTCGGTCTCCTTCCATCAAGGACGTGATGGAGAAATAATTTTATTTTTATTTTCTTACCTGTGAAAAAAGGGGTGGGTCGCGCCGACGCCATCCTGACCAACCGTACGCGACGCCGTTTTTGGTTGAGTGTCAAGAGTGTCCTGCGTGAATCGGCTATGTCGGCGAGGTATTTGTATTTCTTAACCACCTAAAATCCGACGTTAAAAAAAGAAAAGAAAAACAAGATTAAGCAAAACGTAGTCTGCTTACTCTTTACCCGAAAAAAACTTCTGCGTTGAAGCCTTAAACAAACTGTGGCGCCCTGGTTTCGGGTATTACATACTCACCAGTCTGGGCCTCGCATTACTTTAGCACCTTTACTGATATTTTAATTGTGTGTGTATTTCTGAAGACACAATGCCGAAAGACAATCGAAAGTGCCGAATTCGATGACACCCCGCTAGGGTACGCGACTCTTATCTCTGCGTGGTGACACCAAAAGAGCTAGCGTCCCGACTCTTTTTCGGTTGTTCTTTCGTACGCGTGAAACCATAGAGTTATTATAATGTACGCTAGAGGTTCAACTGGCGCTAGTGTGCTGCTGCAAATTGAAGCAGACAGCAACCAGTCCGAAATTGACTTCCGGTAATGCATTTCTATGGGGAAAAGCGAGTGCATTTTCTCTCTGCGCTCGATTATAAGAGCAAATATCACGAATAATTCGTACGTATTAGGTAGCTTGAAACATTTCCCAGTCACGCAGACGAAATAATTGGTCAGTTACAGCGTTTTTATTTGAAATTCGTGGCATGAAAAACGGTGCTAAAACCGCTTCGTACGTGTATTTATGTGCACTGTCGGACACTGTTAGCGCGAACACGGCGTCGGCGCTTTCCAGCATGGGGGATATACGTGCCAGACGAACGAAAAACATGTGGAAAACCAAGAGAGACGACAAGAACTGCGGAGCAACACTGGATAAGTAACTCCTTGGGCATGCAGACGATCAAAATAAATTGTAAGTACTGCTTTATTCTTTCTGCTCATGAATATGTGCGAAGATGCTTGTTCTGGGTTCAAATCATCACCCGCACGCTCCAAATCTTTGCAAATAGGGAGAGACCAGAGAACAGCTGCCCGATTAAAACTGCCCGACATAGAAAATAATTAAAAGACACACCTTTCGTAGCCCACATACTTTATTTTTTAACAGATCGTAAAAATGCACGACGGAGTCATTTTCATATAGTGACAGAACGGGCATATTAGCAATATATAAGCGCCACCGGAACGCTAGCGAACCTTGAACGCACTCTAGATTCCTTTCGATTGTTATTTCGCTTAGAATCGTCGCTCATTTTTACATACCTGCCATGGAACAGAGGTTTGGGCCTGAAATATAGCGAAGTTCAATATCGTTCAGTGGTAAAGGAAAATGCTGTAACTAAATCAATTACACTTTCACAATATCAATTAAGGTACATACTATCCGGTACAACCGAAATAACAAAAGTTATTCGTGTTTTTTTCCGGCGAAGAGACAAATTTCACGCGCGTTTTCCCATAGGAATGCACAGGAGCACCCCAAAAGTAGACTGGTTGCTGTCTGCTTCAATTTGCCTCCCGGAAGTCGCATAGACACTAGCGCCAGTTGAACCTCTAGCGTACATTATAATAACTCTATGCGTGAAACCGCGTCTCTTGCTTCTTGCTCTAAGCGTGACCCGCGCTTCGACACCGTTCAATTAGTTTTTGTATTTATTTTGTTATCTCGTAGTTCGCATCAGAGCAGGCACGCTTCTACATGAGTGGCAGTTTCAAACACTCAAACTTGCACTCACCTGCAAAGCAAGTCCTGAATGCGACCCTACAGGCATAGAGTTATTACAATAAACGCTAGAGGCTCAGCTGGCGCTAGTGTCTACGGGACTTCCGGTTGCAAATTGAAGCAGACAGCATGCAGTCTACATTTCCAGCCTCCTGTGTATTCCTATGGGAAAACGCGCGTGAATTTTGTCTCTTCGCCGGAAAATAACATGAATAACTTTTGTCATTTCGGTTGTACCGGATAGTATGTACCTTTATTGGTATTGTGAAAGTGTAATTGCTTTAGTTACAGCATTTTTCTTTACCACTGAACGATGTTAAACTTCGCTCTATTTCAGGCCCAAACCTCTGTTGCAAGGAAGGTATGTGAAAACGAGCGACGATTCTAAGCAAACTAACGATCGAAAGGAATGTAGAGTGTGTTCAAGGCTCGCTAGCATTTCGGTGGTGCTTATATATTGCTAATATGCCCGTCCTGTCATTGGATGAAAATGACGTCCGTCGTGCATCTTTACGATCGGTTAAAGAAACATTCGAACGCAAAAAATAAAGCACGTGAGCTACGAAAGGTGTGTCTTTTTATTATTTCCTATGTCGGGCAGTTTTTTATCGGGCACCTGCTCTCTGGCTCCCCTATTTGTAAAGATTTGGAGCGTGCGGGTGATGAACCATTCGAACCCAGAACAAGCATCTTCGCACATATCGTGAGCAGAAAGAATAAAGTAATATATTTATTGCAAATCTGACTATATTACGTGGCTTTCAATTTATTTTGATCGTCTGCATGCACAAGGAGTTACTTATCCAGTGTTACTGCGTAGTTCTTGCCGTCTCTCTTGGTTTTCACATGTCCTTCGTTCGTTTGGCACGTATATCCCCCGTGCTGGAAAGCGTCGACGCCGTGTTCGCGCTAACAGTGTCCGACAGTGCACATAAATACACGTACGAAGCGGTTTTAGCACCGTTTATTATGCCACGAATTTAAAAAAAAATGCTGTAACTGACCAATTATTTCGTCTGCGTGACTGAGAATGTTCCAATGTGCCTAGTACGTACAAATTATTCGTGATATTTGCTCTTATAATCGAGCGCAGAGAGAAAATGCACTCGCTTTTTCCCATAGAAATGCATTACCGGAAGTCAATTTCTAGACTGCTTGCTGTCTGCTTCAAAATGCAACAGCACACTAGCGCCAGCTGAACCTCTAGCGTTTATTGTAATAACTCTATACATACAGGTGACCATACGAAGCAGCAGAGGGAGATTAGCTCCTTTGTCCAACCCCTTTTCACCTTGTCTTCTGATGAGCCTCCACACCTTGTTTTGTGCCTTCGTACGGTTGTGAGCGAGTGCGAGGCCGCTTGTAGCAAATTAGATGGGTGGTGCGAAAGACGTGACCGCTCTCCGTAGGACAAGAACGCTTGGACGAAAATTTGTCATGTAACTCCTTTGACTCGCTGATGGGACCACTGGGGCCGTAGTCTTCGCCGTATGCCAAGTTATGGTGATGGGTAAAGGGCCACGTAGGTCCGGTTGCCAAAAAGCTCCCGTCAGTATTTTTTGTTTTACGTGATTTTTCGCCGTGAAATTTTCGGTAATGGCCGTTCTTTCGTCGGAATTCATGGAATTATTGTGATATGTTTGTTCCACGCGTTTCGACTGAGCTGCTCATCGGCGGCCGCGAGCCTCCTGATGAATGTAGTCAACCACCTTCAACCTTGACATTATGTTTGCGTTGTTTTGTGCTGCCAGAATCGGATTATGCATCTATCACGACAGAGAGCTGCTCATCGGCGACCTCGAGACCTCCGCTGAATGTCAGCGACCGCCTTCATCCTCGACATTGTGTTCGTGAATTGTTCTGTGCGGCCCGAATCGAATTATGCGTCTTTCACGCATTGCATGAGATCGCTGCTTTATTTGTAAGTACTCTGCAAGCATGCTTCTGATAGTATTCCTGCTTCCGTCTCAATAGACCATCCTACTACTTACAAACATGAACTGCCGCTTACGTCCCAAGCAATTCCCGGTCATTTCGTCTTTGCTGCACGAAAAGTAAACTTCGAGATTTAACTAGGGGCATTTGGATGTACAATTTAAAGGGCAACTCCGCTTCATTTCTGGTTTTGAAAAACAATGCAGTCCTCTTCAGTATCACCTAGGAAGACCACACGTCAAATATTACGACGCAGTTCTGTCTAAATGTTTCCTAAACGGTCCGGCAAACTTTGCAACCTCGCCAGGTTGCCGAAATCGGCTGACTCGAGCGGGCGAATTGAGGCGCAAACCAACAGCGCAGTCAAGGCTACGGCATGGGCGGAGCCAACATTGAGCTAAACGTCATCTTCATGGCCCCCTTTTGCTTGTTTTTACTTCTCCGATCGAGCGGCGTAGCGCATGACGTCAGAAACGTTGCCTCTCATGCAGCTCAGCGGTGTCCACGTTATTGACGTCCGCGCCTGCGCCTGCGCAGCAGCTGGGAGCAGACCGGCCGCCCGCCGTGGTCCCGCCGTTACCGCCGTCTTTCGCGTCACAACCAGAGTCATCGTCCCACAGTTTGTGGTTATTGTCACTCGGAGTTTCGTCCACACTATGGGCACCACGTGCGCAGACTTAGCGCCGCAGTTGTGCCCAGACTTCGTCAAATGCCGTAGACACCAAAACGTGGCGAAGAGCGCGGTGCAGAGCAGACGACACTCGCGCCTCGCCACACGCCCGCTCCAT